>BEXV01001195.1:103070-118518 GCA_003118195.1 Hemicentrotus pulcherrimus
CTTTAATGCTTACAGGGTGGTCACTTGGTTTGCTTTCTACTTTGATCCTAAAATCAAACAGGATCTCTTTGGTTTTCTGCACATTCAGTTCTAGATAGTTTTCCACACACCATGAGTTGAAGTTATCTACACAATCTCTGTAATCCTTTTCACCATTTCTAATCAGCCCTAATATGGCAGTATCGTCTGCATACTTGAACGTATGAACATTGTTAAAATGGGATAGACAGTCATTAGTATATAGAATGAAAATAATCGGAGAAAGTACACAACCCTGGGGTGATCCGGTGTTGGTGTGCAGTGGTTCGGATAAAATGTTGTTTACTCTCACTCTCTGGCTTCTCGTGAGGAGAAAGTCCGTTATCCACAAAATAAGAGACGGTTTCACTTTCAGATGCAACAGCTTCTCTATAAGACGGTGCGGTTGCATCGTGTTGAAGGCTGATGAAAAGTCAACGAACAATGCCCTTGCGTAACGTCTCGGTGTGTCCAAATGTTCTTGTAGCGTGTGCACAAAAGAAAGAACGGCATCATTCGCACACCTCTGCGGTTGATATGCAAATTGAAGGGGGTCAATACTAGAGCGAATCGGTCCAATGAGATTTCTTAAGACAATTCTCTCAAGGCATTTCATGACAATCGACGTTAACGCTATTGGTCGAAAGTCGTTGTCTTCTGTAGGGCGGGGTTTCTTGGCTACTGGAGTGATGACGGATGATTTCCAGCATGCCGGGATTTTGCATTGGTCGACGGACATCTGGAACAACGCCGTATACGGGATAGCCAGTTGGCTGGCGCACGTTTTCATCACTCGACCTCTAATACCATCTGGGCCATTAGCCTTTTGGGGGTTCACAGCTTTGAACAGCCTTCGTACCTCTTGCTCATCGATCGAGATCGGCTGGTCATTCATTGATCGGAGCAATACTTCCTGCTCCTTGATAGTATCATGAAAGTCGTGTTTGTCAAATCGGCAATAGAAAACATTTAATTGATCAGCTTTTTGTTTTGGATCATCAATGTTTACAAATGCATTTTCTCTTCCCTATGTACAGGGAGGGAGAATATTAGATATGGATATTAGATATGGATAGATAGATAGAGACAGGTAGAGTGGGGGAGAGAATGAGAAACAGCGACAAAGTGAGAGATAACGATATATAAAGAGCATAAGAGGAGGAGAAAGATGTTGAAAAGTAAGATAAACTAAGAAAAAGAACGATGGATCGAGAGAGAGAGAGAGAGAGAGAGAGGAATTGAGAGATTGAGAAGAGAAAGAAGAAAAAAAGAAATACAGAGTGAGGGGTGTTGACAAGACTTGTCCAGTTGTGCGTTTTTTAAATTTATGTTTACATCATCTCTCTCCTTCTCCTTTTTTCTTTTCATTTTAACTCTTCACTCAAACCATCGGCTCAAGTCTTTCTTCTATTTAACAATGAAAACAATATCCTTTTCAGTCTAAAAGTCTTCTCTCATTCAAAAACCTCAGTCTAAACTTATCCTTTCATTCCCCTTTATATATCCACTGAAATTAATTTCCAACGTTTTCAACGGGTCTATTTCCCGTATCTGTAATCACTGTCTACAAGCAGACGACCCAGTTCTAAATAGGCGGACCTGGGATTTCGTTACAAATTATGGCGGGAAAACTCATATCAGCATTTCAAGCGTGCAGGCTAATGCCAGGTGTCGATTGGGTTATGATTAAGATTCCTAGTGATAATGTTATTCATCGTGATATCCTAAAACAGATGTAGTTCTATTGAAAGGTCGAGTTAGACCACTTGTTACAGATTCTCGTCGTACTAATCATGGGAGGCACTCGTGTTTTTCGAAGGTTCGTTTAATATTCCGAAGGTTCGTAATTCCGAAGGTTCTTAATACTGAAAGGCAAGTTTCCCATACCAGGCGGCTCATAATTCGGGAAATGAATAAGGGTTCATTATTTGGAATATTGGTAGCGTTATTCTGAAGGTTCGTTTATCCGAAGGTTCATAATTCCGAAAATAAAATAGGGTTCATTACTCCGAAGGTTCGTAATACTGAAAATGAAAAAGAATTCGTTATTCCGAAGACTCGTAATTCCGAACAGCGTTATCGTGTTCTATGAACCTTCTGAAATTATGATTCTAATTATTTTTTCTCCTTCGAAATTACGAACTTCATTTTAATGCTTGGAGCGACGAACTCTACATGTATTTCATTTTCTGAATTATTTGAATGAGGAACTCTTTTTCGTTTTCGTAAAAATGAACATTCGGAATTATAAAACTATGGAAAAAAGACATGTAATACTAATCATAAGTGTCTACACGTTCGACAAGATCAAACAGACATGGTATCGCTACTGGGTCATGGCTAGTAGAGGGGATCCGCTGTAGATAGAGAGTAGGTCTATGTATAGCCACGGATTTTGATCAATGCCTGTATATTTACCGTTTTATAAAAAAAATGTACTGTATATTGAATGATTGCCAAGCTTAGTAGTCCTGAACACCACTCATGTTTCAATTCTTATTCATATAGATTCAATACGAGGCGTCAATCCGACTGCTTGATTAACTGCGCTAATAAGCGATGTTTAGGTCATGATTCTATACGGCGGTAGGTTACCGGTAACTCAACGCATTCACCGTCTGCGATGCATTCAATGCATTCACTGTCTACGATGTCACTTTCAAATAGAGCGTCAAGAAGCGCACCAGACGCTGGAGCACTCCTACGCCAGGAAAATGACGCCACGAGTATAACTGACTTAAAACGCAAGCTTACAAAGCCAACGAATGTGTCAACATGAAAAACATTATTTTTGATGTGGGGCAATGTAATATCTTCGGGCATTATATTCTATTCCACTGTGTACACAATAACCCTACTACGATGAAGGCTCATGAAAGTGCTCTTTTATAGTTAATGGATCAAAACACCAGACTGCCACATTTTGTGAATTCTTTTGTTTTTTTGTGCAATGTAAGTGTGGCAAAGATCAACTGTGGCATTCCTTCATTTGCTTCATTGGTCGATCAAAGGAAGCAAAGATTTTTAATCGGAATAGACCATTTCCGTAATAATGTCATCAAATTGATTTCATCAATCTTTATGAAGCGCCTCGTTACAGATTATTTCATTCACCTGTTATGAATAATTGTATTTCAATAGTCAGATTTCAATTGCATGTATTAACTGTAGCTAGGTAGGGCAAACATTATGGTTTGTCCCACCTAATGACACGGAATGTATGGCACAGAATGAACAATCAGGAGGAATCCCCATGACCTAATCTAAAGCTGAAACAGCAATCCGTCCCAACTTGATGAAAACCACCTAATCCGTACCAACAGGCAAACACCGAACTGTGTGACTCATTAGAAGATTACCATGAAGTCGGTGCCAGAATCAAAACTAGATCTTACTTGCGTTCGTCGTTTAAAGCCAGGTCGACTTTTGAGAGAGAACATGTCTTCAGAATGCTCCGAATGATTAAGAACACACTAAATGGACTGATTTGACAATTGGATGAGCGAAATTTTTAAGAAATAAATGTAGACAACTTGTGGGAAACCACATTATACAACCTGAAAAAGAAGATGCACGCTCCCGACTACATGGTCTTTTCTGTAGGATCACCAGCTTTATTTGCTCTTTGTTGCTCCTTTACTCAACCAGTTTAAAATTTCAAACAATTCTACTTTTAAGATATAACTCACCATTAGCTTTAAAGACCAAGGGAGCATTGACACATGGATGGAGGCTCTTGGATCTCATACAAGAGGTCCCAGGTTCGATCCTCGCTTGGTGCAAACTGTGTCACCCACCTTTGTCTCTCTCGACACAGGTTTATAAAATGGTACCTGGCAAATTCTGATGAACAATTCTAGGGCCCTCAGGAAGAGCAGTATTACAAAAATAACGAGGCTATCCTGGGTACGTACTAAGAGGAGGCGCGATAGCTCAGTTGGTAGAGCAGTGGTCTAATAATCCGGCGACCCGGGTTTGAAACCAAGTCGATGCGCTAGTGCCCTTTGGTAAGGCATTAATCCTCATTACCAGGTCTCTCGGAGAGGACCTACTAACACGCACTTACGCTTTTTCAGCAGTCAGGTAAAATAACACTTGACTGAAGATCGGAAGGTCGTGGGCTCGATCCCCGTGGCGGCTCTAGCGTCCTTTGTCAAGAGATTAATGTACATTTGCCACTTTCCACCCATGTGTTATTGGGTACCCGTAGGATTGATCTATTTATCCGGTGAGCATCAAATCGAAAAAGTCCCCTGAAAAAATTGCTCTTTTAAAAATGCACTTACATTAGATATATGACAGGAAAAACCTCGGAACAATGACAAGAAATAGATTGGAACAAACTTTAATGCCACATGTGTGTTTAGTTGCATGTATGCAGCCACTTTCCACCCTTATGTATTGGGTACCCGTAGGATCGATCTATTTAATCCAATGAGCATCAAATCGAAAAAGTCCTCTGAAAAAAAAAATGCACTTACATTAGATATATGACATGAAAAAACTAGGAACAATGACAAGAGATAGATTGAAACAAACTTTAATGCCACACATGTGTTGAGTTGCATGTATGCATTTTGTGTTTTGTGCATGTGACTTTTCAGCAATTACGACTGAGTCCATTCCTATAACTTGGATGATTCCAAAACCTCATCATATACACCAATGTCTTTGTAATACCTAATAAACCTTTCTCAACCTTTTCTCCAGATAGTTTGTTTCACAATGCAATCGCATGACCAGAACTCAACCCTATCTTTAAAGTTTGCCGAAGATTTAGCTTATGCAGATGAGTCAAGTTTTTTGCTTTGGGTTATGATTAAGAAGACATTTAGCTAGGTGAAGAAGAAAAAGAGATGGTTTTAAGGGTCGTAAAAGGTATGTTGATGATTTACTAATAGAAACATAAATAAAACAAAATAAAAAAAACTTTGCGCTAGGTTCGGATTTGTTCGAAATCGTCGTCGACAGGACACTGTACTTAAATAATTACTTTTTACATTTTGACGAGTTTGTGAATATAAAACCTGGTACTACATCCTCAAGTGCATTAGACCCTTATAGACCTTCCATTTATGATCTGAAAGTTTGGCGAATTTTTGTTCTTGTCACCAATTTTTTTCTTCTTCTTAGCACTTTGGCTCAGCAATCTTAATGACACACTGTCTGAGTCCTACCCTCCCATTCCAAATCAGTGAAGTGACGCCACTTCTTTGCAACATGTGTAATGAAATGAATAAACGAATACATTTATTTTGATGCAAAGTAGTATCAAACTTTGTTTTGTAAGTAGGCGTTTCGTGTGTAGGCGTACATCTCGATATCTCATTTCAGAGTTGCAAATTCAATTAGGAAATACTGACTCTATTATTTCTAACTCATCATCTTTTTCATTTCAACAATTTCAAACGAACAGCACATTTTAACTACAAAGGACAGAAGTACAATGAACTACAATCTGAATATTAACATCTTTACATTTCGGTTCAAGCCTAATTTTATTTTTTTAAAAATGATATCTGATTCATTCAGGATCTGAGCAACAAGAATTAAAACTAAAGTGCCGATGATTACGCACCTTCTTCTAAAGATAGAACTAATCAAGAATCAAGGAGTATTTTAGAAAATGATGTTCTTGCACTTTTGTTTACTGCTTTATCGAGAAGTAAGTAAGACATTAATTACGAGGGGCCGTCTTTTTGGTCACGTCACAAACGTCATTACTCACCTACTGACTCTCAAGGGCTTCGAAATTAAAGATTAAGTTGAGTTCTGCCATTTGAAAAAACCGGCACATTGGATTAAAGAAATGGTGGGATTAAAGAAATGGTGAATTGGTGACTAAATTCTTATTTCTTCCCTATCAATGAAAAACAGCAAAGTGAAAAGTATCTTTGCAAAAAGTCCATTCATGTGGACCATAATCATGGACAAAATGCTCGTTATTAAATTCCTCCCCTCACGAGAACTCGACTTTCTCTTTAAAATCACTGATTTAAACGCTTTGCGTGACGTGTTTATGGAATTTCAGGAGATTAAAACGTTGGCAAGCTACCAGGCAAGCTAATTTTTGAGCCTCTCTTAATTAAGATTACTGGCCGGTGTGAATTATCAGTAGCCGAGCTAGGCATGACTAGGATTAGCTTCATGCATGAGGTTGAGAGTCATGACGTAAGAAATTACGATGTTCTTCTTTTATTTATGTTAATAAAAAGACCAAAAGTGTAGTGAAAGAAAAAGGACTAGTTTTTAATCATTGCACAGATCTGCGACAAATAAAAGATAAGTTGATAAATTGGGCAAAATGCAGGAGTAAAGAAAAGGGTGAAGGAAAAGAAAGAGGGGAAGAACGCAAGACAAAACATTTTTTTTTATTTTTAAGAGGGAGCTTCGAAATCATAGGATAATAAAAGATACACAAACGTTATGAGTTAAGCGAAAGGTCGTGAAAGCCACATGGTGGGAGAAATTTGTCATTATTTAAAAAATAAAAGGAAATGGAAAGATACAACTTATGAAATGGCAGCACGTGATAGGAAGATTTGACCAAGTAGAAAAGTTTAATATGGGGGTAATTGAAAGAACAGATGAAATAATGCATGTGGGCAAATAATAGTTGCTCTTGCCAATAACAAAATATAGAATTGACAGCTGTATATTGCCCAATAACTCCCAAAGTATGACAGTTTATAACCGATGGATATAATTTAGTCAATCGCTTTTCCTGCAGAACTGTTATGTCGCGACAGACGCTTTGTCAAACACAAACCTCGATTTCTAAGCGGAAATCTAAATAAGCCTTATGTCGAACGTTCATGCTATATCAAACAAAAAGATTTGGTGGAACAAATGGTGAAACATTATTGGGTGATATTGTTTAAACAATGATCCTTTGGGATGTGTTATGATTGAGTGATATCAAAAAAATATCATGTGGATCACAAGAAGTACAATTTAATTGGTCATTCATTGAACCCACTTAAGTAACCATCCATTATCGAATGAAGAAGAAAAAAAGAAGGAAATGGCTAAACATCCCCTTTCCGACATCGATTCATAAAAGTACAGAATGATAAGCGATGGACTGAGGATCATCGTTCTGAAATAAGATATTAGGATCAATGTTGATGGAGATTTCCCGATTGCTTTTCAACAAAAAACAATAGGTCAAATGCGTTTGCTTTCAGAAGAAAAAATAAAAGTGCATCATAGTCAAACAACATCAGAGGTCTCAAAGTACATTACGGAGTATTTCCTATTTCTTGTGCAGTATAAAATCCACGATTTTCTATTAGGGGGAGGGGGCGCGCATGACCAAAATAGAGGGGCACATACCTCTTGCGCCCCTTGGGATGATTGGTGTTTTTTCCCCTTCATCATTGGTCTTGATAAGTTTACCTACTTTTCTCTTATACATATAGCATTTCTTTTTTTACACTCTGCATGGAAAATTTGGCAACATATATCGGTGGTTAAATAGTTATTTAGTTACGTATAGACGAGGGTGACACAAAAGTACATGTCCAGAGAGCATCCCCCTCGGATGGTTATATACGCAATATGTTGTAGCTGTTATTATGAAAATCAAAAATGAAGTCCTCACTTATCTCACTTTGATTCCAAAGCCATAATAGTTAAATGAGACTTTTCGAGGCTGGGGATGCAAATTCAAACATATAATCATGTAATTAATGTTAATTATTGTTTTGAAAATGGTCTAAAATCTTGATATTGCCATATCAGTAGGGAAAGCTCAAACTCTTGGCAAATTCACAAGGACGTCAAATAGAAGATATATCTCGTATTACACTGCCTAACGTTAATCCATCGTTTAAGCTCCTTGATATGTGATCGCCCCCTCTTGTCTGTTTAGGGGGCATTTATGTCCATTTCTTTCAAGATACAACGTCTTTCTACTAGATAAACAGAAAGACTCTGCGCATCTCACTTACCCACTGACCCGTTGAGTAGTCGATGGCAACTTATCCTAACACGTCTGGATATTAAACAGTGCACTTTTATTTTGGCCATGACCAGCGCTTGTCATCAGCAGTCGTAGTAATACGTCATCACCAGAGATTTTGTACAGGTTTCCTGTTCGTATAGTTTGAATGCTGGACAGAGTAATGGCAATTGTCACAATAATGAAGGGATACAAATTATGATCTAATTCATCTTTAAGGCGTGGGTAATATTGTGTAAAATTAGAGTGGGTTTTATGAATACACAGAAGAAAAGCGTATATCAGGATCCTTTGTCTAAAACTTGAAGCAGCGTTACAAATACAGTTAACACTAAATTATTCATACCCATTGTGAATTTGATGTGATTTATATTTTCTTGTAACTCAGGAATGGAATGTAGACTGGTTAAATCAGGACCCTTGTTATTTACTTTTAGACAAGCCTTAATATGACACATTATCAAGAAACATAACACGTATGTTAAGTATTTTATGTAGTATTTTTATGAGCATTTCAAAATAGACTTTAAAACTAAAACACTCTTATTTCCACCACAGAGTCCAGTTAATCTATTAAATCTTAGTCATGACCTAGCTTGGTATTTTCGTAATTTTTTAACAGGTTCCTTGGGGATACCCCGCAGATGTATATAATTATATGTATTGGCAAGCGACCGCGGTATGATTATCTCTATGGTCAGAAAAATTCGTAATTTTGAACTCTTTCCAAGTTTTCAAGGAGAGATGTTACCATGGCAACGAGGAGTGGTCGTCTAATCGGATGGATTAAATTGAATTATGACAAAGTGAGTAGCGGATTAATATAATATGATATCAAAGGTTATTTAAGTGGAACTAGGATTTTAAATGTGTCTGTATGTGGACTTTGGTGTATTTATATCCCCTTACCTGGGGAATCGATACCTGATCGCATTGCAAAAGTTGGCCCCGAAAATAAATATATGAGTAGAGTTACATATTTAAGGCTGTAAAGTGTATACACGTCGACCAATAGATTTGACCCCCCCTCCCTTGTCCTTCTTTCATGAGACGAACAGAACCTCTGACATCAACTAAAAATATTCAATTTTTCATTCAAATGTCTTCATCTAATCGCCTTTTACCCTTATTCGATTTCTTCAAGAATCAATACTATCATGAAAGTCTTATCTATCCAGATTATATTGATTAGTATCACTATTGCTCATCGTTGGACCAGGCAATTATAACCTCAATCATTGTCAGGGATCCATTCAATACACCTGGGTCGAGAGGGATAAATGTGGGTACCACACCTTGTCCATGCAAGTAGGCACCGAACAGGGATCGAACCCAGGACCTTTTGTGTAAGAATCAGGGGCACAACTGTGTGTCCCATTCATAATTTAATGCACTGGTTGAAGCATGGTTGTCAAGAGCTAAAACAGAATCAAAGGGAAGCAAGAGATAAAACATAGAAGGTACATGCTTCTCATCAGTTATCACTACATATCTATCAACATCAATTTACCGTTAACCAATACCCTTTTGGTTCACAACTTTCAAACAGGTATGAAGGAAGCTTCGTTAAGGTGACATCCTTCACGAGTAACATTATAAAACATAGAGCCTAATCCCGAATACCTCTCCACCGGTAGGTACATTCTCATTTCAAGATCAAGTTGAGTTGTGTGTGGATGCAATTACACTATGAATGAAAATGTTTGGGAGCAGTTGGAAAGGTTCATTATTTTTTAGTGAAATAGAACATTTGCGCGCTGTAAGGCTTTGGAATTATCAAAATGGCAATAAATCGACTCAATCTTGCTGAAAGTCACATACATTAATAACCTGTTGGAAAGACATCACTCACTTTAGTATGATGGGACTTAATACGGAAGTGAAGAGACATAAACATTTTTGTCCAACGTTTAAAGTATTTCTGATCATATTTCTTGTCATTAGGGGCATTCCCTGATTATTTTTATTTGGCATTGTTAACATGTTATTCTACCAAATCGAGGTCCTGCAAATGAGGGGGCGCACTTGTGTCATCATGGGAAGAGGAGGGGGGGGGAGGGTTCTACCTGTCTTACTTAGTGAGGATACAATGTGAATTAATGATGCTATAGATCAGGAAGGGGTGTTAGAGGGGTCCATTCCAAAATGCTCATATATAATTCGCTACCTTTGATAGAACTTGGGCTATGTTTCATAACACCTGTTATCAATAAGAAGTTCCAATAACTGTTATAAGCTACTGAAATCGTGGCATTCGATTGGCTGAAAGTGAATTGTCATAGAACTCTAGCATTTGTTATTGATAAAAAAAAGTTTGAAGAAAAGAGCCCTGTACCCTTTCGTTATTCATCGCCATTTCTTGAGGTCTTCTATTACCATGGATAGTGATGCAGCCCCAGACACATTCATCAAAGTCACGTGGTGTCGGAGGATGGAAAACATATTCTTTCACTTCCCATCAAAAGGAGGACTGATGATGAGAGTAGAACGATGAGGACGAGTTTAATATTGGAAGGAGGAATGGACGGATGCTGCCTTCACCCTGGGATTCCTTCCCTCATCACGTCTCCCTTTTACCCTTCAAGATCTGACGAATCCTCTTAGTGGCGTATCGGGGGTCTAGTAATTGAGGGGGAGGGCGGACTGGTATCATCATGGGAGTGGGTGGTGGTGGGACCGGTCTTACCTGGTGTGGATGCAATGTGAATTAACGAGGCTCAATTTAGGGAGTAGAGGGGCACTATCCGTCCACATTCTTTCTCTCTCACTCTCTCTTTTCCCCTGTATACATCATTCGATGGGGAGGAGGGCCGGGCCACGTAATTCCTGCTCCCAGCTAAACTCCAAGAACAATACATATTCGCCCTTCCTTTTTCTCAAATCCCCTACCTTACTTATTTGGTATGTGTGTTATCCATTCCACTTTGTCCAAGTTTCAGCAGTTCTATCCTATTTTAACTCCACCTCTCTCTCTCTCTCTCTCTTTCTATCTACCCCTCCGCCCATCTCTTAATTCTGTCACTCGACACGTTATTTCAGTCCATCGTGGCATTAACCTTTCATAAAGGTTGATTTTGAAGAAAAAACAGGTCTTTAAAAACATTCATGTGAAACCGAAAATTACAAGCAGACACAATGTCCTAATTACTAAAAAAGGATGCATGTATCATCAGCACAATTACCATTTTAGTACATGTCTGCATTGACTGCAGTCCGTCCATTGATGATGACAGTGATTTGTAGATTAATCGCTAATCAACTACCCATGCACATCATGGTGCACATAAATGGAATGGAGGAGGGGGAGGGGGCACGCTTAGAAACAAAATCTGATATACTTTATGCTATGGTCACATTACCTGAAAGTAGCCTGCTCGGCGGCCGAGTGGCGAGTTTTTAACCAATTCTGCCCGGCGGCTGCTCGGCCACCGAGCGGGGGCCGCCCAGGTACGCTCGATTTTAGGGTATCGCTCGGTCGCCGCTGAAGTTTTAGCGCGGAGTTAAAATTTGGGCAGCGCCTGCTCATTTTTCACTCGCCTCCCAAAATACGCTCGGTGCCTGGTCGGTCGCCGGCCGGACACCGACCTAATTGCTGGGCGATGCTTAATTCCAGCAGCGATCGAGCAGGCTACTGATCGGTCGGTCGCTGCTCTCATTTGTGACCATAGCTACACGTAATTCATAGATTTGCAACATCAGCGTGAAAAAATGGGAAAGTTGAAGGTAAATCAGTAAAACTGATAGTATCATCGATTTTGAAGTAAAACAAAACTCAATAGTATGTTCTCATTTCCCCACTGTAGCCTTATCAGCATTACTATTGCTCTTCCTAGGACCTTGTCTATCCAAGGGTATAAGGACCAGACATGAATCGAATCCAGGACCTCTCATGTAATCAAGAGCCTCCTACCTTAGGTTTCCTAATCTTTCATATACATTATATGAATTTAAAAAAATGACGGAGCTAACAACATGGTAAACCGAAATTCCTCATCCATTCTTCACAATATCAGACCAGAAAAGCTTATTTTATTTGCCATCATCCTCTTATTCTATTTATTCATAGTTGACTGGGGGATAGTTGCATAATTTCAGTCATTGCCATTGGGGCATTTCCCGTACATCACTCTTCATGCACTAATTAAACCGCTTGTCACCAGACCATTACCAAACCTGACGGCATTCCATGTCTGTCTGTAGCGCGTTAAATATTAACCTTTGAATCAAGTTCATGCTTAAAGTAAATATCCAAAATATCCATTCATCGATCAATAAATTTTCAATAAATTTTCATCAATTTTCATTTAATAAAATGTCAAACTTTAGCCGGTATTTCGCTCGCTAATTCTCTGTACTTATTAATGAATGACCATTTATAGTTAAATTTAATGATTTCTTCCGAGGGCAATGCACATCTATGGCGTAATATCAAATGGCATGTATTAAATAGTTTACCAATGAAAAAGAAAAAGGCCTACTTAATGATAGAAATAAATGGAGTTGCACATATTGATGGAAAGACATAACAGTGTATTCAACAAAATCCATTCCAATTTCACTGTTTTGCTATTCGTTACTGCATGAACTTTGTTGGGGCCTACCTTTAAAGACAGTTCCATCTTCAATATCGTGTTTCTTCAAGCTCAAACAGGATCAACCGAAGGTGCGAGGATGTATACCTTTCAGGCTGCCGCCGCCTCCCTCTCGTTCACCCGAGACCGTCTGTTACCACCCCGATTGGGGCCCGCTACTTTCCTCTCGTCCGTTTAGCTTCATTGACTGGGCTGCGACAAGTTGATACACGCCGTTCACAACTGAAAAAAAAACCCGAAATATAAACTCTTGATACAATCACACTCATCTATGATGAATTCAACAAGGTTAAACACTTTATAAAAACCAAACATAATTATGACCAAACATGACCAACGATGGCTATTAAGGTATTCCTCTTCTTATCCTTCTCATCCTTCTCTTCCCTCTTCTTCTTTTTCTTCTCCTTATCCTCCTCCTCATTCTTCTTCTTCTTCTTCTTCTTCTTCTTCTTCTTCTTCCTATCTTTCAATGGCGATTTCTATGAATATGTTTATAATTATATTGACTAATTAGTATCCACAATTCTGAATGTACTTCAATTTCAACATAATGAATGGAAATGAACCAAAAACATCATATCATAGAATAGTCGTGTGATATGATTATTATCCAATGATAATTATGTAGCCTATAATTTATTAGCAGTATCTATCAAAAATCGTACCGGTGGTAAAACTGTAAATATGTATACGTATAAAACTATAAATTAACAAAGCATGTGTGTTTTTTTTATTTTTTATGATGATTGATTTATCTGACTGCTAAGAATTAGTTCACAACCAGGGAACTGACGGCTTTGAGTCGTCTCCGAGAGACTTGGTAATGAGGATGAATGCCCTATCAAAGGGCACGAGCACTTTGACTTGGTTTCGAACCCGGGACCTCCATGTAAGGAGACTACTGGTCTACCACTGAGCCATCGCCCCATTTATACAAATGACAAGTTCTACTGCAAGATATGAAGTGGGTCGATTCGTACCCCAGACGAGGTAGACAGAAATGGACTCCGGGGTAAATCATCACCATGCTTTTGATAATGTGCCCCTCTTCCCATGTTTAGATAAATTAATGTTGCCTTTCCACTGCTGATGGTTGTCCATTCACGCGAATAATTGTTGTTTTCATTATTTCTTGACTTTTACGACATTGCAACCCTTTCCTTAATAGCTTTTGCGGGAAGTTCCTGCTTAAAACTGAGGGTATCTCGTGTCGGGTATATGAGCAACACGTAGTTCGTGTGATGACTGTTGACCATTTTTCATTTCCCTTCTCGAGCCTGTCAATATATTACTGCTACTGTAATAATTGTGTCAGGATGAATGACACATTATTGATGATTCCTTGATATAGATTGCTAGTGTTCGATTGATATATATTTCATTTTTGTTAAAGCATAGGCCTATGATTATCATGACAAACTTTCTTCTCATGTATGGAAGATAAAAGTCAACAATTGGGAATTGGTTGGTGACAGTTGTAAGTAAAATGATTATGTATTTACAAAAATTGATTATTTGACAGAGTAATTAGAAACATAAGCGATGAATGAATGAAAGAAAAAGAAAATTAATATTGGAAGGTGCGTAAAACGAATGACGCGCAGCTAAGCTTTCCAATTGACAATCCCAGGCATCAAGAACTCAAATCACGACGCATGTGTTTGAATTACCATCGCCATTCTTTCACACAATTTCATTGATCTGTATATAATTCATTAATATGACAAAAGGGTAGATTTACTAATGCAGATGAACCTATTTGCCATATCATACTCTTAATCCCTGCATTAATGGAGAGACCAGTATGAGAAACAACGATACGACGACATTTCATGCCATATATTAGAATGTATTACCTTTTGTGTTAATGAAGAGACCAGTATAGGAAGCAATGATATGACGACCATTCATAATATATCTAAGAGTATGCTAACCCTGTCAAAATGGAGAGATGAGTGCGGTAGCATACTACTAGTATACATTAGTATATATTACCCCTGAATTTAATGGAGAGACGAGTATGGAAGCAATGATATGACGACCATTCATAATATATCTAAGAGTATGCTAACCCTGTCAAAATGGAGAGATGAGTGCGGTAGCATACTACTAGTATACATTAGTATATATTACCCCTGAATTTAATGGAGAGACGAGTATGGAAGCAATGATATGACGACCTTGAATACTATACATTGGTATATATTACGCATGTGACGGTAGAGAGACGAGCATAAGGGGGTGGGGTTGCTTCCTTTGACCCTCTGTCATTTACACCTGGATAACACAATCCTAAACGAAGTGTTATAGGTCACCGTTGCATTGTGAAAGTTTATCATCAAATCTATTAGGCTTTCCATACCCTTCTATCATTGATATTAATAAGAAATGTAATATTTGTCGGATCTATACATGTTTAGCGACTTTCTTGAGGATACAAAGCGCTGATTACTATCATCATCCTAGAGTTAGCTCAACTTTCGGGGAAATTTTCCCTACCATATTACGACCATCGTTTACCTTACCTCATCGGTGAGAGGTAAGTGGATAGCAACGTCTTGCCAGAAGACTTTTGGGATTCGAACCTCGTGCCTTGTGGTTCGTGATCCCTAAATCTAGTGACGAGAATGTGGGACCTCTACCTATTCACGTATACAAAACTCCATGGTTAAAGGTGATTAAGCGTCTTAGATGATAACCCATTCAGCGTTATTACCGTCTCATCCATCAATCCCAAATCACTAGGTACGACTCTTCAAGGAGAGATTGATAGTGATGTGCCCCTGTGTCAACGGAGAGACCAGTATGGAAAGCTAGAATATGATGACCTTTCACACTACGATGGTGCCCTATTACACCTCGTATAGGATTA
>BEXV01001196.1:9270-19676 GCA_003118195.1 Hemicentrotus pulcherrimus
TATATATACTGTATATATATATATATATATATCATAGTGATATAATGATTTAAATGTAGAGGTCTTCCTGTTCTTTTCAAATTGGAAAGGTCTGAATCCTGCAGGATGAGTCAGGTTTTGCTCTTGTACAAATATTTGAGGTCTGTGTACAATGTACGTATTTGCATTTGGGTGCAAGATCGTAGATGATCATATTAAGTGTGATCAATATTCTTCCACCATCCACTATGTAAACATGAATCCAGCGTAAAGCATGGATGGCCGATATTGTCCGCTCAGAGCTAGATGGACGTTAACTCATGCTTTGACTTGGCGTTAATGCCATTCTGGCTCTCAATATAATGATATGGTGAAGGTTTATACCTGTATTGCTTGATATTGTACATTCATGTTGGCTCATGAGAGGTTCATCACACCTCAGGAACAAACTACTTTTATCGATTTTTATTACTTCGCTTTTACAATATTTCTTTCATGAATTTCAGAACAAACTTTAATTAAACCTGTATAGATTTCATCTTATTACTCTTCAGATGTTTCTTTGACTAAATTCAGAACTCATTCATGCTCAAAAAAATTAATATCCGTCTTTGTAGGAGCAGTGAAATTGACACGCATGAGATGAATTTGTTGAGGAACATGGGCAATATTAGTTTTTCCAGAACGGCAGTGCAGAAGAGAAAGAAATGAGTTTGGATCAATTACTCTGTTGCCTTAGGTACCAACTCTTTTATTGATCCAATCCTAATGGATAGGGTATTCAAGTGTAATGTTTCAAATTTTCAATATTTAAAGCTTGTGCACACCCTACAGATTTATAGACGCCATGCCTTCTTCATCTGTAGTTATCTTTTTATCCAGTATTTTAGAATCTATACAAATAAGCCCTAAGTAAATTATAAAAAAAAATTGGGTCTAGATTTTAGACGCCCATGTGTCCAACTGTCCATGGTGCCTGTTAGTATCGAGCCCAGTTTTATCTGATAATGGGAATATCACTAGTTGAATCTTATAGCAATTTCTGATTATATTTCTCATACCTCTCTCCATTACTCCCAATACAAAAAGTTGAAAAAAAAAAGCAAGACAGAATGAGACAAATGGAAAGTAGGGGTCTGTGCAATGTCTTTATTTCATCATCAATCTTTTCGATAATTAATGTACCTCAACTTTAACTTGAATAAGAATTAACTGTTCCTATTTAGATAAAAAGGAAAAAGAAAGAAAAAATAAAACAGATAAGAAGTGAAGACTACCATACAATGAAGAATATATATCATAAGTACTTGACAGGTTTATTGCAATTGTGGAATATAAATCACACAATTCTCGTCAATTGCTGGATTCTAAAAGCAAGGTGACAAAGCACCTCACATCATACTGCACTTCAGTAAAATGCAGTTTGAGATCCTCACACCCTACTTCATATGATTAACCTGTACACAGGCAGGGAGGCTTTGGGCTTGATACAGGTATTGGGGAGTCGTGATGACGATATCCCATCCACTTGACCTGAATTGTATATCATTCATAGGGATTTATTGATAACATAGGAGCATCGAGGGGTACAGCGAGAGAGAGAGGGAGGGCGAGCCAAGCCAGAGTGCAGGGGCGAACGGTCCAATGGTGGTATCGGAATGGTGGAATTCTGAATAGGAGTAGAGTGTCCAGCTAGGAGTCTGAGTCATACCAGAGTGTCAAGTCAGGAGCAGGATGCTGGAGTCCATAGATTAAAGGTGGAGAGTAGCGATGCACTTGACCATGGATAGATGAAAGATTATTTTATTATACATTGAACCACATTACAGTGTGGAAGTTATAATTTGATCAGCTGAATGAAGCCCATTTCAATTTTTTTCAGTTAATTAGATTTATGAAGAATTGGGGACAAAAATTGAGGGGGACAAGCAAAGAAATGATAGCATGATCCCTTTTATTGTCACCTTTGTAGTTAAAGCTGTAATAAATTAGGCCATATCTTTTGTTGTTGTAGTTAGGCCCTATTATTTAAAAAAGGTGGGTGTTACCATGGTGTTACAAGCCAGAACCCCTTTTTTTGGGTGTTGCCTAACATCTGTTGCCCTTCCCTTTATCCAAATTTTCCTTTATTTTTTTGCGAGTGTCCAGATGTTGTATAATAGTGATTTGTTAATAAGATATTTCCTGGAAGGAAGTACAATGTACACATTTGTTTGCAACTAAATGATAACTTTATATAGTAAACATTATAGTTTGATACAGCATACTACATTGTAGTTTAATCAATGCAAATCTGATTTCTTGGGACAATTTCTTGGGCAAGATGGTTGCTCTGCATATCAAGTGATATCTTTTTTTCATTCACATACACACAAACATTGACCATTGGAAATCAGATAGGTGGGGCGAAGAATTTCCAGGGCATAAATTATGTACCCTTACTTTATGCGACTATACATGAAGGTCTGCCTGCATACATCCCTAAGACCTGAGGCAAAGTGGTCATTATCAGTCCTACACATGTATGTGTCATCAATAGAAGTATGTGTGTCATCAATAAAGAGATGTTAGATTTATCCAGCTACATCTACTTTGGCACACAGTATCTAATAAATGAGATTTATGTGAACTGAATATGAATTATATTACGGCTGATGTATCACCCCCTCCCTCCATCAACCTATGATGTATAGTTGGAATGGGAGTATTTTGTGTTCTTTTTTAAAATGGTTAGGGGAAACATGTTGCTTTTCAGTTAATTCATGAATAAGATGAATCATCAGATAATGTAGATGAAATGATGGAAGCAGCCATTCATATATTTCATCTGCTGCCTGTTACAAGCATGTATGTAGGAAGCAAATATTGAGAATATTGCAGAACAGCAACCAATGAATGAAAATATGTGGGAAATTTGAGAATGTAATCTGGGGTGGGAAGTTGGAATGATCTAGTTTAGCGCCCCAACAAGCCCATGATTTTGTTTTGAATTATTTGACCTTAAACTCAAAACGTGATCTGGAAAGAGGAATTTAACTTTTGATAGTGATCAAGAAGTTTCTTTAGGAAAAGAAACTTTGCCTGTTAGTGCCACATTTTAGCCAGTAATAGGATTTTTGTCATGGGAAATTGTGGGTTTCACAAAACCTGTCCTGGGTTGTTGAGTTTGTGTTCACTGTAATAAACTGATTTCAAACTACGACCTGGTAAACATTTTTTGTAAAGTGAATAGAACCTGTTTTTGTTTATTTTATTCTGCTTATTTGAGTTAATGCTGATAATATAATATAAATTAAATTTATTCACACTCTTCCAAGAAGAGTTCACTTGAAGTGAAGCCTGACAAGTTGTTTCTCAGATAGAGGGAAGCAAAAAAGAAAGAAAAGAGAGGAAAGTATAAATATGGACATCATCGACTCGGCAATGTTCTGCTAAATTAAAGATTTTCATGTCACCAACATTGTAGGCATCCAACCCATCCATATTATCTATATTGAGGTGAGGAAAAGTAGATGAATATCTTAAACATCATAATCAAAGAAGATGGCCAACAATTTATGTTAATATATGCACAGCCTTTGTGAAAAGAGATCAACCAGGGATAGAAAAAGAAAAAGAAAGTGGTGATGTTTGAAAATGTGGAGACAAAAATACTCAAATTTGTATGAATTAATGCTAAAAAAAATTAAAAAATTACAGTTTTCAGTAAAAACTTTAAAAAAATTGAAGTAGAAATGATATAAAAGGCATAAATTGTTCGTATATACTTGAAATATGATTGACAACAAATAAAAACATAAAATCTGACACCACCATGCTTTAGCACCACAAAAAATCTGGCAGTGGAAATCAAGAACCGAACTTATCCTCATGATGAACTTTGGTGGAGTGAGGGATAGCTGGGGCAATGCTTCATGAGGAGCTTGATGTGAAGTGACAGTCCATCAATTGGCTTTGTACACGGTGAAACCAAGAGAGCTTGCGGATATCTTGGGGGAGATCAGAGGTATGTGGGTCAAAGAAAATTGGCCAGGAATTGCTTTGACGCTATCTGTCAGGAAAGTACTTTAGTTAGGGGAGATGGGTTGCTCCTAGATTTCATTGTGTCCCCAGCAGAAGGCCGCCTGCAATCAGACACAGTCAGCAAATGCACATTTCTGAAAAGGCGCATCCTTGCCACCCTTTTGTAGCAACATCTACATGTACATCATGTTGGCTCAGTCAGTAGAGGGTCCGCCTCACAACCGGGAGGTCGTGAGTTCGAACCCCGGCCGCGTCATACCAAAAAGACGTTAAAAGATGGGAGTTGTTGCTACCTTGTTTGGCGTTCAAAAATAAGGGAAAGAGCAACGTCGATCTGGCGCTGCTCAGTGGCTGCCGGGCTCACGATCAATTGGGCAAAGAGAATTTCCGTTTCGGTTTAATCAAATTTGGAGTGGACTATTAGGCTATTATTATTATTATTATTATTATTATTATTATTATTATTATTATTATTATTATCACACATTTTTATTTATCTTTGACTGAATTGTTGGTGATAAAATGCCTTTCTTTATCTATTTTTCTTTTTTTTCCCCTTCTTTATAAACCTTCAAACACAAGTGGAAAATGGAACAAATTTGACAAAAAGCTGTGTTTATGTCCTTCTGCAAGGCACAGGAAGATTTGTAGATCCCGGAGTTGTCTCTGTCTGTTTCCTGATGGAATAGAAAAGCTGTTTCTCGAAAGTGAATTCCAACGCCAACTTCTGTAATGCTTGCTAGTAATGAGCTGTTGAAACATTTGCCACATTGTCTATTTGATTCTTATGCTCCTACATAGTGTAGACCTTTGTGTTGGTTTAGGGAAACTAAATCTTTTTTTTAAAATTGAAGATGGACGCTATGTTGAAGTCTATCTTATCAATTCTTCATGTATCATCATACTCTGACTGCATATTAGTAATTTCTACCCCATCCCTTTGTTTAATTGTGATTTTTCTTCTTCTGGTTTCATGGTCCTTATGATTTTACATGTATTTATGTAATTCTTGAGGTTTAAGCTGCTTTAAGATGACCTGTTATCAATGCTGTCACAAAATTCTATTTTAAGATATATTTCAAAATAGTAAATTTAGAATCTTTTACTAGAGACAAATAAAGACACTCAGGATTTTATTGGCGTACTTTAAACATGACCTTGATTCTTAACTAGAACTCTTTAATCATAATCAAAGCAGTTTGCCCGCAAGGGGGACGACTCAACTACAAGTTATATTAAAAACTAATTAGGACTCTTCCAGCCATCACATTTACTATAAAACAATTGAACCTTCCCCATTAGATTGCATCTTGAAGGCTATTCTTCAGGGCATGCAGACTTAATTGACCGTCCAACGGCTCTCCGCAGTAGCAACACCAGGGGAGGGACAAGTTGTTCAATTATCCCAGACAGATCGAGGACAGTCCTAAAGAGGATCGACGCAGAAATTCAATTACTGGTGGGTTCTAGCAAGAATACAATTGTAACATTTTGACTTTGGAAGATCGCTTGGAATTACAGACAATGCTGTAACAACTGTGACGCTGGAATGAGCAATGTGATTAAGGGATGAGTCCTACCAATCTACAGTAATTGGGTTGTTTTATAGGACACTTAATTGGAATAGGATTTTAGCTCCTAGGCAGGATTTGTTTGGTAATTTGCCTCAGGCTACTAACTATATGATAAAGTGTGGAATACTGCGTGGGAAGTAATTCAAATATTTAAGCTTCAATTTTTCTTTTTTTGACAAGATTTCCCGGTTATATTTCAAAGGCAGAATTAATTTCATGGAAGATTGAATGGAGCTCCATGAACTAAAATCATAATTTAACATTTATTGTTATCATACTGGATGCTGGGTAATTAGATTTTACAAGTCCACATAATTATAGAATTTTGAATACTTCCAAAATACAATGATGTATTTGATGAAATGATTATAGTTCATACCATAAGCCAATAATCCACTTTCCACCCATGTAGATTTACATACAGTAAGTAGATTACAAAGAAAGGAGTCAACAGAGCTTGTTATACCTTTCTCATTTGCTTCCAATCTTTTGACCAGATGTGAGATATTTTCTTTAAAATATGAATAATGTAGTTATAGAAGCAGTCCATTAGCAATTATTTAGCATGATATAAAAATCTGTTTTTTGTGAAGTATAATATTCTTCTATGTATTCCTGTATGGTTTTCTTTGAATGCAGGCATGTTTGTATCACAGATTGATTCTTGTACATTAAATGGTTAAAACTAGTATTCTCTGACTGTGGTCAGCAGTAGGCCTATATATTTCTCTGGCTAGAATTGCCATCTCCTACATGGCACTGCGATTAATGTGTCACACATTGTAGTTTTGAGGTGGACTAGTCTCATTCAAGAGCTATGTTCTTATTATGTATCAAATCTGCCGTACATAAAACTCTAATACTAATAGCAAGTGAATCATGTATAGGCCTTGGTCTTGTCTGTGTACATGAAGGTCTGCACAACACCAGATGAATTAATCATTCTATATTTACTAACAATTCTCACTATCGTTTAGTCATTGAATTTTCAATTGTTTTGCAGGAAGGGAAATGGAACCAGCGCTGTGAATGAAGAAATGAGAAAGTTATCCATAATGATGGAGTCTGAAATGAGGCTATTTGTCACCATGATCTTGGCTTGGGATCTTGAGAGGCTTTGACCCTGTGACCTCTTGTTCATGTAGTCTAACAGTTTGGGTTATAGGCTCAGGTGTCCAGTTGTTTTTCAGCTGTGTGATTTATTACCTCGGCTGAGGATTGATGTGTCTTTTTTTCCTCTCTTCATCTCCTTTGTCCCCAGTAGAGGCTACAATACTCAGGAGGCCTGTTTTCATCAGCTCAAGATTGCCAAATATCCCGCTCTTTGAACTATCCCGATCGCATCTTCATCAGCCCAAAGTTGTAATTAGCGGGATATTTGGTGGAGATAATCATCCCAAGATATCTTGGTCTTGTTTGCAAAATATTCTGCTATTTGTCCGGTGCGTCTTAACCACCTTGAAGACTCACACTATGCGCGAACGCTGCGCAAACGCTATGCAAAATATCTCGAACTAATTTCTTGAGCTCGAGTTTGAAGTTTCGAGGGCAAGTCTCAAGCTGATGAAGACGCGATTTGTAACTTCAGGATTATTTCCTAGATCAAAAATAGCGGGCTATTTGGCAATCTCAAGCTGATGAAAACAGGCCTAAGGTGAACCGAAGGAATCTCCTCAGAGCCAGGAGTGATGGAAGTTTTGGTAGAGTTTGGGCCATATGATCACAAACACACACAAATGTTTGACCCAGATAAACCATGAAACTTAACCATGGTCTTGGATTGCCTTCGGGCTCACTGAACAACAGGGAGGGGTTGAGAAACTTGAGTGATAGATGTCTCTGAAGCAGATAAAGAACATACATGTTGTTTGCTTTATGGAATAAATTTCACCACATGTACAGTGTACATGTACAGATGTGAGTTATGAAAGTCACAGCTCGCGAGCTTCGAAGGCTTGTAGAAATCTAAGGCTCTAGGGGTCTTTATGAGATTAAAGCATTTTTGAAAAACAATTACATTGAAACATAATACAGAGAATAATTGATAAAACATATACCGGTAGACCAATCAGTATCTCTTAGATTTCAGTAGTTAAAATGATATATATTTATGTTGAAAGTACATAGTTATTTGCCAATACCCCCAAATTGCAACTATTACACTGCGTGTAGATGTAACTAGTACAAATGTTACCCTACTTCTCCACCCACCATTACGCTCAATAGAGCAAAGGGGTTGCATCTGGGCAAACTACTACAATGATATATAAAAACGCTTTTCAGACATCATTACAAAGAAATCTCTTTCCAACTGTCTGACAATGGAACCCACGTAAAAGCCTTCTAAATAGGAGTACAACTCCCTTGAAAAGGACTTATTTAACACTCCCATTTTTTCTCTTTTGATGTTTTCATGTTACATTGCCTTCAAATCAGATTCGCACAATAAAAGGAACTACAAAGGAGAGTCGCTCTATGAGTGATTGACCTGTGGGTAATGCAATGTCAATTGTGATGGAAAAAAGCTGCAAGTTTTTTAAACCTTGCATCTTTTCAACTCTCCTGAACTGAAATTATTTGATGGAAACCAATTTTTGTACAATTCATTTCAGATCTGTATTACTTATATTCAATGTGATTCGTTTAGAATGAATTGTGATTGGAATGGATTAGGAACAACTAAAGCAGAAAGATTTGGAAGCCATATTTTGGAATCCTCAACAGCTTTAAAAAATTGAATACGTTTGAAAACTGAGGGCTTCAATATCCTGTATGCATACAGGTTCAATAATATAGAGTAAAATTTAGACATGAACTCTAACCTTTTTTCAAATTGACTGGAAAAAAAATCATTAAAACAACCTCTTTAGCATTATTTATTACTTGCCAACTCTGAATAACTTGTGATTTCTAAGGCAGAAACCCAAAGTTGAACGCACCAGTTTTATAGTTTCCAGTATTTTAGTTGTGGGACTGTTCAAATGTCTATATGTGTATATGCAGATATACATTGTACATGTAGCATATTTTGTTTGACCACACATCAATGATCATATAATCAGCAAGGAAGAATGATTTTAAGAAAGGTTTGCTTGAAATGCAATTTCAGTGTGAATATTGAATACTCGACTTTACCCGTAAAACGTTACTAATCAATAAAGAATGATTGCTTTTAAAAACTATTAAAGAAAAAAAAAATCATCTCCCAAGAAGTTAATTCTGTATGACTCATTCAAAAGATTTATGTTTAAAGAGCTTTAAAAATTATAAGGCACAAAAACTTGCGCATATGAAGCATCGCAGGCATGCATAGAGGCATCAAAGTTTTACTCAAGTGCATCGACTCTAAGTCTGCTCACAATTGCTTTTACCTTTATTTGGAGCGCAATTTCATCATTATATACTGTATGTCTATTGAATACCACATAGACAGCATGAAAATGAAAATATACAGTACAATTCTATTTCATTACTTGGTAACCTTTAAATATGGTATCTCGTGACTCAACCAGCTAATGGCAGTCTAGCCTTCAATTAGATCTGCATCACATCTTGATAATGACTGGGATGCCACTTAGTCAATTAACCATTCTCATTAATTATGAAACATGAGTTGGTGTGATGCCGCAAGAATGTGAAACATGTTCGTGGTGTGCGCTACCAGATTGTGCCTTATCTACAGTGTGCATCGTGCGAGGCAAGTACATGTATGATCGTGATGTCATCTGCTCTCTTCACACGTACAGTGTAACTTTTAGTTGTACCATCTGCATTACATTGGAAGACAATGTAATACATTGGAATACACTAGTAATAGTATATGTTCCAATCTAGTTCTTGGCATAAAACAAAAAACAATCACAATATTTATTAAATACCTGGTACACATACATGTACATGGTATATAATATCGTCGCTGTTTTCACAAAGTGACGGTAGTGAAAAAAAATTGCATTCACTTTGCGTTACGATTTTCCTCACTACTGTCACTTCGTGAAAACAAGGACGATATGTGTATTGTAATACCATGTAACACAACAAATTTCCATTGTTAAATGGACAATAAATATGAACCATATGAACCTTAACAATACCTACCAAGAAGCAGAAAGTGTTAACTCATTTGCGACAATTGACCACGATGTGTGGTTTGCTGTGTTTTTCCAAACATGTAGAGTTACTCCCTTCTGTCTCTCAACTGATAATACTGTACAGACAAGGTTTCTTTGTATTCTTGATTCCATTCCTCTAAATTAAAAGAAAGACAAAATTGGATAAGTTCTTTTATCTCTGTACTATTCATTCATGTTTGAACAAAACTTGTTCAATAAACCTTCTTGAACTGAAATATGGAAATTTTTAGGCCATCAAAACTTTCATTTTTCGAGATACATCAGCCTTCACATACATCTGCATGCATGTATACCAGACACACCAGTGCCATCTCACGATGAAATCTTTCCTTATCTGAGCCTATCCATGTTTACTTTAATTGCTTAAGACAATATTCCCGATAATTTTTAGAATCGTCATCCTGGCACCATTCCACTGTTACTACCGGATGATCTCACCACTTTTAATTGAAAATTGCATTAATTTCCAAGTGGAGCGCACCCGCCTCATTGTCTCAATCATGTGACAATGCCATTGGTCCCTGTCTGACTGGCCTTGTATTCTTGGCGCTAGAACCAGATGAGCGTTGATGGGGGATTGGTTGATTAGGAAATCAAACGCATACAGTCATAGCTTCCGTTCTACTTCAGCACATAATGGATGGTTGGGGTGAACTCATGTTGACAGAAGGATTCCAGCAATGTTTGATAAGAGTGA
>BEXV01001196.1:34790-55217 GCA_003118195.1 Hemicentrotus pulcherrimus
GGGGGAGGAATGAGAATGGAGAGTAGACAAGAGGAGTTGAGGGGTGAAAGTGAGGGAAAGAAGAACATCTTCATGATTATGACACATTGGATCACCAAGCAATCATAGTAGGATGAATGAGGCTTTGCCTTGAGATTGTCATCTGACAAACTGGTTGATTGGATAACAAACATTCTGACTTGGAAGTAATGGTACTCAAGAAATCATCATGTTCCAACATACTTTGAGCATCAACCCATTCCTCACCAAGAACATAACACACAACAATCTGAATGAATTGTCGGTAAGAGCCTGAATACCAAACATTGAATTTCATGTCTTATCTCACTGTTGAATTTGTCATGAAATCAGATATGATAAGAAATTTCTAGCAAATGTGTCTGTAAAAGAATAAACAAATAAGTTCTTAGACCTGATATTATGTATGTAAGAAATATTATTTTGGGTTTTGTAGATTTTGTAGATTTGTAGCTCAAGGTGCTGAAGGTTAGGCTTGCATGGAGAATAAATTACCTATATTATATTGTAAATCATTCATGCTCTGTTTGAGATTGGAATTTAGAATTGAAGTTCAGATGATTTTGAGAGTGAAAAGGGGCTTTCCTCTTTGTATTACATGCATTTTCATATAAATGTACACATTGTTCATTTCAATTTCAAATCTCATACTTTTTTGCTTTTATTCAAATTTGACAGAATTTAATGCTCATAATCTTGTATGCAGTGTGGAAGAATACTGCTATTTATAACGTCAATGCCAAATGTTAGATTTAAGTTTACATTGGAAGTAATCTGCAAAATATATTGCTTTAGTAATACATAGTTTAAATGTCTTCACAATTATCTGTCATCACCAGAATTGTGTTAATCCCCATCCATCCCACACGCTGTATTTAAAAGCTCCAAGTTAAGATGTAATCTCTGTGGGAAAATATGGCACCTTGATTTTATCCCATCGTAGAATGAGTTGAGCTTCATGCAACTGCAAGCAAACACGTGTGAAGCTTTCATCGATTCTCAAAAGCAAGATTTAGTCCAAAGTTTTGCTCCCTCTGACCCTCCTTCTTTGAGAATCTTAATCTTAAGATGCGATCTTGAGATGCATGCTCAAAGAAAGCCCTGATTTGAATCTGTATCTTTTCTTTAAAAGCGTCAGGATAAGGTCTATTGAATTTTCCAAGATTAATATACTGTTATACCAATAAAGGTGCTGAATTTTCAGAAATGGTCTGTATTTATTTGAGATATTTGAATATACAACTAAAGCATGGAGTATGTTTAATCCTACGATTAATGAGTTTGATAGATCGTCTTGACATAAGCAAGGGAGATAAAATAAACATAACCTGCATAGGTTTGCAGCTGGGTATGTATTCTATTAAAAGCCAGTTTTCTTGTAAATGTTTCATGGGAAGGAAATAGATATTGTAGAATAGGGAATACAGAGAGAGAGAGAGAGAGAGAATGGAAGGGAATTGAAGGGTATGATCATAACAAATTATATGAAAAGATTGAAAAGGGGGAAAAAAGGAATAGAAAAGAAAGGAGGACGGAGATGGGGGGGGGGGGGGGGCAGGGAGAAAGAGAGGTGTCTTTTTCATGGGATAAGACATTCCGATGCACAGACTGGTTTTAATTTGAAGATTGAGAGTGAGCTCATGCAAGTGATGAAATTGGTGGGCTAGTTTGTTTTCCAGGTTTTCCAGAATTCTTACTCCACAGCATGCTGTAAAGTCAAATATAAACATTTCACATTGTTCTTGGAGAGAAATTATATTGATAGAGTTATAGAGATGAACATGGGGAAGGGGTCATTTTTGTTGATGTTAGTAACATAAAAACAACACCTTTCTTGATGAGGAGGGTAAATAAAATTGGAGTGGAGTCTTGAATGAGTCTAGTTGGTTGGTTTGGGGGAGGAATCAAGTGAAATCATCCTCCCGATTCCTTGTCTCTAATTTCAGCATCTCGCTGTCATCCTCAATCACCAAGTGATGATGACTATGCTCAGTCAGAGACTTTAAAGGGGAACTCCTACTCCTCCTCCCGTTGAATCTATTCACTATCCTCAGTCTTCCCTTGGACATGTAGCTCCAAGCTCGTGCACTTTATTAGCATACATTTGTAGTAACATTTCAGTTGTGATTTGTTACAAAGTGAGACTATGGGTTGTGTAGCTTCTTTCTCGCTGTACATGTATATCAAAAACTTATGATATAATCCAGATATATCTGCACAAATTGCTTTACATGTTAAATGTCGCAATTCACACATTTGACATTCTTTATAAAGTCAATAAAATAGCGCCTCATCATTGTAGATTTGCAATGGTGCTGCTCATTCTAGCTTGTAACATTTTTTGGTTGTAAAAAGGCAAATTATCAACAAAAATAAGGAGAGAAAAAAGAAGAATTATATCATCAGCTTAGAGCCAGAAAGATAGAAGATTTTAACAACTATGATATTACAAAGTAACGCCCTTCTGACTCTCATCTCTCTATATGTGTTTAGACATCTTCCTCCTCTGCTAATTTTGTACATCTATTTATGATTGACAGGCTGCACTGACTATTCCTCACGCCCATCATTAGTTTCCAATGCACCTTGGTGGTCATGAGTGGGAGATGGTGGAATTCCCCATCTTGTGTTGAGAATTTGCATCTCATTAACCAAATACTTCCATTCACAATTTGATTTGAGCGTACACTGATTGATGGCATCAACAGCTCTGGACGCCAGTCTCTGGGACAGGAAGTAAGGTCTGACCTCAAATCAACCTGACCACTTAAGCTATGCTGAGCAAAAAATAGAACACTGCAATATTGAAGTACAGGGCTTGGAGAAAAAAAAAATGAAACGGTAGTGAACCAAAAAATGAAGTTTCAGAAGAATATCGTAAGACTGTTTGGCTTTGAAACCGTATCAATTCAGTTCACTATACACTTAGCATTATTGTTAGAGTGTATTGGAGCAACTTTACTTGTTGTGGCCCGAAGCACATTCAGTTAATTCAAATTCAAACAAAAAACTAAAAACATTAGTATGATGCAAGTGCAATGAAGCATAGTGTGAGAGAATTATGAAATGTTGCCTAACTTTGGATGGATGGATGGCGATTGATTAAGCCCAAAATGACTTTGACTGACGGGTCAGAGGTAGTACTAGAAATATCCACCTTGCAACCCCCACTCAATGTCTACTCGCATCTGGTCTAATCTTTGAGATTATAATGATGAGGGAGTGTTGGGAGCCAGCAACTTTACCTTTAATCAACCCCCATCTCATTTAGTCTCCGCTCATCTGGTCTATGGTGATGATGTAAGGGCTACTCTTAAAGGTTACAGTGGAATGAATGGGGATTGAAGCATGCCCCTTACCAACTAGTTGAGAATGATGACCATCTTTCAAGGACATTTTGGTGTTGGGGTGGGGTTCGAAGCCACCAACTCTACCTCTAATCAACCCCCATCCCTAGTCTCTGTTCATCTGGTCTATGGTGATGATGGAAGGGCTTTACCATTAACCAATTGAATACAAAGCCTAAGGTAACTCGGATTGGAAGCAATGGAAAATAAAACAAAAATCCAAAGGGTTAAGGTAACATTGTCTGTTGATATTTCTGTGGTTTGGGGAGGGAGGGGTTGGGAGTGCCCCCCCCCCTTCCCCCTCCCAAATGAATCCATATAATGATGACCAGCCTTTAAGAAAACTGTGGGTTGGGGGGGGGGNCCAACCCGATTCTCTCATCTGATCTATAAATCAGAACCAGGTGCGGGATGGGGGTTGAAGTGCCCCTCACCCCAATAAATTCCAATTCTCTTATCTGATACAGTACATGTTGATAGGATAGTCTTAGGACACTGTGGTGTGGTATACATGTAGGGTTTGAAACTCCCACCCCTTCTCCCTAATGAACTCCTCTCTTCTCTCTAATGAACTCCTATCTTCTCTCTCATGTGGTCTGTGACAAGGACCAACTTTCAAAATACCATGAGATGAGTAGGGGTTGAACCCTCCCTACCCCTCCTACTGACCCCACCAGCCACGGTCCTCATCTGGTCCCATGTGATGATGGACTGGTTATCCATCAAACAAACATCACCTCTTTAGAGTTCCTGCCTAGGACCATGCAGGAGCATGGTAAAGGGAAACATCAACCCTTGCTAGAAAATCAAATATCTTTCTATTATCACGGACCTACACTACAGTAGATGGTAAATTGAGGAATATATCTTGGTCAGGGTCATGTTCAGTAGGTAGGAGCTAATTGTAGCAATAATTTGATCAATCACTTCTTATATTATTTTTTCAGAAGAATTTGTGTATACAAATATCTTGAAATTGAAAAAAGATTGTGTTTCATGAAACACTAAAGTTGACATTTATATCAAGAATATATTGGGTCTCTCAATTATTGCAAAGAACACAGTCATACCCCCCAAAATAAAGCACCAATGCTGATCCAAAACAAAGATTTGATCATGATTTTAGAAAGAAATCAAGTGGTTTTGATTGATTATTTTAATATACAAAACAAAAAACCTTCTGTTTTGTTATACATTTGTGAATAATTTTGTGTGAATAAATTCTATTAGTAAGCATACCTGTACATTAGTTATATAACAGTGTGAAAGTACAATTTTCTTACCTTGTTGCCAAGCAAAATATTAAAATGAATAGTTCTCCTTAATCAATCTTTTGAAGTGCACCTTTTTACCGACAAGACGCATTGATATTATGTACTACCTGACTTTAACACTCATCCATCAACTTCATATCAAATTGCCTATCGGATTAATCTTGCATTACATCCATTTTCTACACATCGCTGCCCATCCATTATTCTATATCAATCAGGAGCCAGTAATACTGCTGTACATGTAAGTGTGCTGCAACGGAGTATATTCTTTGTACAACTTAATGATGCAAGCAAGCCGTTCAACTGAAGCCATCAGAAAAATTAATATCCCCCACAGATATAATTGTTCCATTAGCATGGTAAAAACCAGCCATAAATCATGGTGATGGATTTAGTGTGTTAGATATTACTCATTGAATGTATTATTCACTCTGTTCACAATGCAATAGCACATGTACATGAATACTTGTAATTGTATTTGTGTCATCATTCTGTATTGTATTATTCATAAATGAATGAATTATATGTTGAGAGTGTATGCCCAGGGGCCATCATTAAATTGTCTTATTCTTTACAGACTGCTCATCAATTACCCTAGTATAGAAGTGTCCTCAGATTTGATTGGAAATTCAATTAATGGGCTGTGCTCTATTTTCTTTGTGCAAAATTTAATTTCTAATATTATTTCTCCTCAATTTGTTCTTCATGTAAAATCTTGAGTGAAATGAAAAGTGTCCCTTTTTTCTCTACTATGAACCATCCAATCGTCAGAGCAATACTCTAATGGGAAGATATACATGTATGCTTGAAAATAATTATCGTAACTGAGTGTTTTTATCAATATCTAAATGTTTGACAAGTAATTTTTTTTGTGATGGTAGATTTAATTCTTGTAATAGGCTGGGTGGAACCTTTATAGTATTGAACCCAGCAATGAGTAAATCACTTTTCAAAACATTAATTGTCTAGTCTATTTTTGCCCATTTGAATGGTGATAAAAACAAATTAGTTTTAGAGTTCAGCGAACCTTATGGTACAGATGAAGCAGTTTTACAAATAAAAATGGGAAATATATATATTTGGAATAATATATTTAAAATGTATGTGGAGGCTGGAGACAAAATCTACATTAACATGGAAGCAAATCTGTGCCCAGCAATGAGAGCCTAGGCTTTATTCATATCTGGACAATAAAGTGACATAAATGGGTCAACCTTGAGTTTTTGGACCCAGGGAGAGGAAAGAATGGTCTTTCTTCAAATGTAACTGTAAGCTACTGTGACTATCCCAGAAATATAAGTAATTTGTAAAGAAATAACAACCAAATCCTTGACAAAAAGTATGTTTGTGGAGTCTAGGGAGGTGCTGGCCTGTCAGTCTGTTTGTCCACTGCACTCTTATCCTTTCTTCCGCCTTTTGTGCGGGATGGAAATTTATGGCACATTATTTTCCCTTCGTGAATAGAGATCCCGCTCGCTCAGAGAAATCGAATGAAAACCAATTTTGATAGACTGAATGTTTTGCCAGCGGGGCTAGTAGCTGGGGCACAATGAAAGGAAAAACATACACAAGCGTTACAAATGAATACATCTAGAGGCAAACACGTGTAGAGAGGTTAATTTTTGTGATGTTTGTTCAACACAGAATGTTCCAATTCTTCAGGTATGGGTAAATTGCACTTGGGAACACCTCGTCCAGTCATTTGATAAAGCTTGTCGCCTCAATATTGCATATATGAGGAACATCAATACTTCTTGTTTCATGTTTTTAATATGCTCATCTGCTGAAAGCGCAAGCCTTGACTTTATCGAAAGTCAGCTGCTGAAAGTGCACACCTATCGATATTTGTATGTACATGTATGTGTAGATATTTCATACAGCTATTAAGAAATAGACTTGAAACACACCTATGCATTATGCAATGTAAGAAAGTTGGGTCACATAGACATACTAGTAAAGAGCTTTAAACATGGTTTGTGATTCCAAAAGAACGAAGAAGAGTTCATTAATCTAGATGTTTGATGCGTTTCGTTTTTTATTTTCAGAATTAAAACCTTTAGATAGAATATTAAACGATTTGATTAGCAAATCTAATGAAAAATAAGGTCTATCATTTACATGTACATTTATATAACTTTTTGTGGATACCATGAATTTCATTTTACATACTCCACTGCTCTTGGAAGCATTCTAGTTTACAGGTGTGCACAGACTAACCGAGTGAAAAAGTTATACATTTAAACTCCTTGATCTATCCACAAAGACATTCGCATCCCACCAAGTACCTCTTAGCACGTTCGTAAATTTTCTAGTTCATGAGTTTGTCAGACAGGTTAAGACTTCATCATAATAAACCTAGATACATTATTTCGTAACCAAGGCATTTGCAGGTGTTAACGTGTCTGATTATTATGTCACCAAGGGCACATAACAAGGTCGACTTCTTATGGCACAATAAATTTTCCAACTGCTAATTCTCAAGGTGTACCGGATTCTTCATGAATGATTAAAGGCTATTGACCTATTTGAGAGCTGATGAGCCCCTGGGGAAAAATAAGGCAAATACAATAGTGAAGGTGAGAATTATCGTTCATCAGGAGTTTGTGGGTATCACTGTCACATCTTCATATTGTTTGTTAAGAGCCAGAAGGACATTTCCTTGTCAAAATAGAATGGTAGAAAAACAGCACAGAAAAAAGTAGAAAAACAGCACAGAAAATAGTGGAAAAACAGCACAGAAAATAGTCGGAAAACAGCACAGAAAATAGTGGAAAAACAGCACAGAAAATAGTGGAAAAATGGCACAGAAAATAGTGGAAAAACAGCACAGAAAATAGTGGAAAAACAGCACAGAAAATAGTGGAAAAACGGCACAGAAAATATGTTTTTTGATTACATTCAACTCTGAATATGTTTTCATCTATCTTTTGTTCAAAATCTTTAACCTAAAATATGTTTCATGTCTATTTTTCATACCCCCATAAGAAAGAAGATGAAGAAGAATTTAGTTTTCTATGAAATACCATAAAAATATATGGAAAATATAGCCCCCAAAATAAATTTTTCACCTGTGATAAGGGACGAGGGTTACCCCATGTAAAATGGTGATCAAGTTAATTCCCTTCTGGCTCAGAGCAGATGTTATTTTCCTAGCTCTAGCTGTAGTACACGATGTAGGCAATAGCTAAACAATTGGTGAAATACATGTGGTTCGTTTTAAATTGTTTTGGATGGTTTTTCTTTTAGGTGATCTGCCCTGAACTTGTAAATATTGAACAAGATTGTTATGAAAGGTGATAGTACTCTGCAGAATGTTTCTGTGCCACGACATGAAGCAGTTGAAATAACAAATGCCTCAGAGAAAATGTTCCTTAGCTAGATACATAACCATTAAACGTCTCTCCAGAATCTAACAAATCTAAGCGTGTGTTATCTTGTTTTTATTATTTATTTTTCATCATAAATGTGGGGAAGTTTAATTGGCTGTGGCTTGCCTTTTGGGTTAGGTTCAGGCCTCAGGGTTATGGTAACTTTTGTCTAGAGTTGATCTAAAGAAATCAAGTAGTGTTAGGAATTGAGTGCACAGCTTTATTTGCCAGACAGCTTTTATAGTGCTACAATTGTAATGTCCAGAAATCTTCCTTCACAAGTCATAGACATACAAAGTACATGCAGTTGAGAGATCTTACATTGATGCTGTTTCTTCTTTGAGATGAAAGTACGATTCATTTAGCTTTACTGGAGCTTGAAAGGACGTACAGTAGACACTCTGCTGAACATGTTTGGTTGTCAAGTGTGAAAATATCAGATTTATTCGAAATGTCAAGGTGATAGGATTAGTTGAAAATGGGTCTAGCTTTTAGGTGATATGTGATGAGGCAGTCCTAGGGGGATCTTAATTGAGACCACTCTCTCTCTCTCCTCTACTCTTTGAACATGGACTGTGTCTCTGTGTGGTCATGTTTTCTAGTTTGTGTAAATTATTGATTTGACAGGGGGACTATTGATTTTTCATGAGGCAATTTGCGGCATTGAATTGGAGGAAATTACCCCAATTTCTCTTGCCAAGAACACAAGGTGTAGGATCTAGAACAGTGTAGGGGAGAGTTTGATGCCAGGTGAAAAGGAAATAAGTGAAAATGTTGGTCTTGAAATTGGGCATCCTTATATATTTGTGCCATTGCCATGGGGAAGGTTCAGCAGTGAACATGTTCAGGGCGGTTTGAAGATTTTTTTTAACCATTTGATTGATTGATGTTCATTTATAATTTCACCCATTGCTTCCTGGAATATAGTAGCCCCTGTATGAAGCCCATGGAATTAATGAGAACTCAGTAGTCAAAAGGTTAACATTATTACAGCTTTTCATGAGACAAAAGTTGATGAGCTAAAAATAACTTTCACCATATTGCGTATTTGATGAAGCATGAAGCATGAATTTTAAGTCTTTCTGTAAAAATGGAGGAGAGGAGAATAAATAAATTAGTTCCTTCTTGCCAATATGTAGGCCAGCAGGTATCAACGATTTAAATTTGCATCTCCAGTCAACTAGGAACTATACCTAAACCCTAAAGCTAAAAACCTACTGTAGCTTAAAACCAAATTGGAACCCTATACATAAGCGTTATCATTGATGATATAAAATCTGAAACAGAAGACAGCACAGTAATTTGAAACATGCACCAATTGCTTCGGTCTACTTCCCAGAAAGGCTTTTCTATGAATCTGGAACAAGCCTTCAAAATGCCTCCCATCTCCTCCCTATACTTCTACTAGTACCATCGCATCCAGTATAGCCCAGTCGCCCGTCTGTTCAGAGCAGTGTGCCTTCTCTACCGGTGCATGAACAAAGGTTTGCTCTGGCTCATTCCCTAATGGGATCGATGTGGGATGAGCAAATGATCAGGTTACTCCTCCTCCTCCTCTTCCGTGCCTTCACTTTACTCTTGTTAAACCTTTACCTTGTAGTCCTAGCTGACTGCCTAGACCCAGTAATGCTTTTGTTGTTTGAGGGAGGGGGCGATAGGGTGATAGGAGGTAGCTACAGCTTCTCCTGGAGTCCTTTGACATTGACTTCTGATGTCGTATTGATACACATACCTTGTTCACAATGCCAAACCGACTCCAAATTCACCCCGTAGCAACCGATTGATCGATCCCCTTGATTTTATTTTCCGAACATAAAACCATAGAAATGATAATGTACATAATGACATGACAAAATAATTTTGGAAGGATCACCCTGCTCAGCCATGCCATTACAGCACAGCTTTTCTGCCGAGGGGTCCTAATGATAACAGAAATAAATGAGAGAAAATAACATATCACACAATAATATCATTAACATATCACTATAACATTCTTTAAAACTTGATGAGTGGCTTGTCTATCACTACCAGAACATGTTATGTTACATAACTCTCCATGATACATATCGTGTGATATAAGAAGTCAAAGAAACAAACCTCAAACTGATCAAATCTTGTTTCAAGCAATTTTTGATCCGATTTTTGGCTCCGATTCATGTTTGGAGAAATCATCAAAGTGAAATGAGGTCATGATTTGTTCAAGCCGAGGCACCCTCCATGTCTATGGATACTGGCCAGTGGCAGTATCTATCTGTCAAGAGTCAGGAATCTTCCCTGCTTGCCTAATGTATACAACTAGGAGACAAATAGCAAGCTTGCATCGATGTGAATTAAGCTTGGTAAACCCAAGCAGCTCCATGTTAAAAGAATCCATAAATGCATTCAATATGTTCATGATGTAAGCCTTCCTACTATACACTTCGGGGCAGTAGAGGGGGAACTAGAATAATGTCACCAAACTGTAATGATTATATCTTTTAGTTAAGTAATGTAATTTTGTAGAGAAATTTTAAAGAAAGGCATCGAATATAGATTTTTTTTCTTGCACTTTTAGTCAAGGGGTGTTAACGCTTGACTCAAGATGCGAGGAAGTCCCTTGGAAGGACACTTATCTAGATTTCCCTTTTTATTTTTCATTTTTCATTTGCTCTCATAGTGACTAATTGATGGTCAGAACATCTACAGGAGTGGAGATGGTGCACACAATGTGAATGGTCCAATGATGATTCCTTACCCCCTGTACAGGCACAAGTTAGAACTGCTTTGATAAAATGACAGAGGGAGCCACCCCAAAACAAGAAAAAAGAGGTCAAATATTTTCGCCCTGCCTGGCTGAGCTAACCCATGTATTGCATTGGCTGAAGTAATTTGTTGCGCAAATAGATTGATAGGACATGTGCATTTACAAATCAAGACAGGGAATGTAAACAAGTAGCTCCTCCTAGAAGCCTGGATGTCCTCCGGTATCTTGTCTGTCGTCTTCTGTCTCCAATTTAAATCATTACCATGGTCCAGTACGGCCATGGTTACATTGGAGAGCCCAAATAGAGAGCGCATCTGTTCGCCCCTGTCCCCATCTGGTTGGGGTAGAAACATCATGGGGAGGGAGGGGTAGTGCAGATGATGATGATGGTGATGGGGAGAGGAGGATGAATGGCAACAGAGAGAGGAACTGAAATTGGGAGGAGAACACAGAAATATATCAGGATGAAGCAAGGGAGGGGTGATGATGAGGATGGTGATGGGGAGAGGAGGATGAATGGCAACAGAGAGAGGAACTAATTGGGAGGAGAACACAGAAATATATCAGGATGAAGCAAGGGAGGGGTGATGATGAGGATGGTGATGGGAATGGAGGGTAACAGGAGGATCATAGACACCAAATGATCATGCACACCGATAACCTATAGACCTATGATTTCTGAGAAAAGTCAAGTGAAGAGCAGCAGAGTTATTAGCAGAGGTTTAAGTAGTTAAGTCTTAACTGAATTATGCAGAATCAACTCCTTCAGGATGCGAAAGATGCTGAGTGATAGTGAGGAATAATGAAAAAGTCATGCAGTACATACAGTACTGTTGATATTTTGGAAGAAAAACAATATTGTTGAAGAGGAAAGAGAGAAGCGTAGGAGTAGATGGTTGTGAGACGGAGAAAAATAAGGAGATAAAAATAGATGGCCGAGCTATTGTCATGGTAAATGCTTCTCATCAGATTGCTTAAAATGCATTTAAACATGCAATTATCAAAAGCAGGGAGCAAAGATGGAACCGTCTTTGTCAAGAACCTGACTACCATTTGCCATATTTGGGTTGAGTGAAATGTGGCCTTACGAGGAGCAGACATGCCTTGGTGGACCATGGGGAATATTGTGTGTCGAAGCAGGGCAGACAGAATGGAAATTGCCATGTGTCAAGTTACCCGCAAGAAAACTCCGGCCCCGATTTGTTTTGTCTGCTCCAACAACATACATTTGCATGTGTGGGGATATGGAAAAACAAAACTGAAATGCTGAACATGACTATTGTGCAGCAATCCAAGTGAAGATAAATTATACAGAAATGTGATATATCTCTCTCAAGTCTCAAAGTGATGGCGATGGTCCTAGTTTATTTCATTACATTGATATTTTAATAAGAATGATAATTGAAATGAAAAGCAACTCTAAAAAGAAAGATGACTATTAAAACAAATGTATATTAAAGAACTTAGTAACTAAATGATGTTATCAGGTAATGCTAATGTAAAATTGTTTGAATTACCTATACAAAAAAAACAAAACAAAACAAAACAAAAAAACATGTAGGTTTCTGCGACAGTCTGGGGTGTATGATTATATGTTTCTCTGTCATTAAATTAGCTCATTTTTCAAAGTGTGGTATGTGGAGTGTTAATGTGGGTGAGTTACCATCTTCAGAAGATAACAATTCAGTGTACCATTTGTTTGGAAACAGAAGGATACTCATACACTTAAACACAGAGTTAACACCCTTCTGGCTATTAGCAGATGATATTTTTAAATGCTAGTCAATTATTTTGATCAAAGAAATTAATAGACTTTGTTAATAGTATACCAAGTTGCAAAATTCAGGGACATTTTTCTGAAGGTAAGAAATGGAATTTGATTTGGCCATTCAAATTGTTAATAGCCTAGCTTGCTTGATGTGAAAACCTTTGAAATAAGTATAGCTTTTAAAATCATTTGAATCAATACAAAATTCACGGAAATGGTAATTTCCCAGGAGTAGCCTCATAAAGGAAGGCCATATTGTTTGATAATAAAAGTTGTATTTTTCCAGCTTTTCACAAACGTTGTGCAGCAATATTGCATCAGAGATTGAGAGATGGGATATTCTAAAAGGAATATTTCTCCTTACTTGTAACCCTTGTGGGGTCAGTCTGTTTCCAGGATATGCTAATTGCGTAGGGATAATATGTGGGTTGAATTTTCAATTCACGTATGTCTAGAAAATAATGGTAAAAGCAATGTGGTTTGTATTCTGGAATTTTTTCCTGCTATAAGTTCTGGGGGGTGTTTCATTAAGATCCTAAGTTGAGATTATCTCTAAGTTAGACTTAACAATTACTGTATGGGAAGCCGTTTATAGCATCTTTGAAAATATTTTGTGAAAGTCATTTTAAAAGGCATAAAATGTTGATTCAAATCATTCATATTTACTATTATCAAGGAGATTTCATGTCCTTGATGTGGAATTTATAAAAAGTATAAAATACTTAAATTTTCACTGTTGAATATATTTGATTTTAAGGCTACAAATGGCTCTCCATAATTTAAAAGTCCAACTTAGCGTTAAATTTGACTTAGAATCTTTATAAAACACCCCCCTGGACTGCAAACATATCAAGGTAGATAATATATATGAACTAAGATTGATTTGGTGTAAGATCTATAATGCCAGCAAGGATTAACACTACAATGTTAACATGGAAATCATGGATGAAAATGCATCAGAATAGTTGAGACACTCACTGAGGTACCCCAAGGCAGAGTTGATCGTTGGATCCATTTCCAACGGACCCGTCTCAAAGTCTACATTCCACGTCTAAACATAGAGCCCGAAAACAAACATTGATGTGCAGTCCGTCCGTTTTTCTTTGATTCAACAGAAGAAGAAGAAAAAAAGTCCATTATCATTCAATTTTGTTAGTTATTTCCACAAGTACTTGAAGAAATCCTGAAAAGAGGTTGATGTGTGAGGGTTGGACTGTTTGAGGGCAGTCGTGACGTCAGGAAGAGAAAGAAGCAAGCGCTCACCTAATGAAGAGGAAATGACAGCCAGGGAAAGCTTCTCAAGCTTATGATAAGAGGACAGATTCACTCAGCCTGATGAAAATGAAAGAAGTATACTCTGTTGTTCAAGGAAAACGCCATGCTAAAGTCAGCGATTTGATAGCAAATTAGACATTAATTGTGGACGTGTGCCAGGTATAAAGTTGGGCTTTGAAGAGATGTATCCTTTGCACAAGAAAGAATAGCCATTTTAACTCTATAGTTTATTCTTTGCCTCATATACTGACATTTCTATGCTAACTCAGAAAGCTGACAGCCTCAGAAAGTAAAATGTCAGATTCTGCATTACAAAGAAAATCACTTGTTGGTTTTATAGCCGGGAAGCTTATTTTAGTGTATTTATGAACAAATGAAGAAAAAGAAAGATATGATTGAGATGGAAAGCACATACACATCCACACATGCTCACATACATGCTCACATAAAAATAAAAACAATTGTTGTTCACTTTTCTTCGTTTGTTAAGATTCCTCATTTTAGAAAACAAAATTTTTCATATTTTTGCCTTCTTCACGGTGTTATTCCTTAGACTGCAAGCTGAATGTCTGCTAAATATTAACAGAAGCAGACTTTGGGAATGCATTTACCACTTTCATACCTACAGGTAAGGCATTGATCGGTCAGTTGTGGACCGACTGAAGCACTTTCGTACTGCTATTAATCAACATTTGCTTGAAGTACAATACAAGTACAAGAGGACCATCTTTACTCATATACATGTTAAAAGCTGAAGAGCAATGAATATATTTGGATGCCCATCATATTAATCATTATAGGATGTTCACCAAATAGGGGTTGAGTCTCCACTCCATTCAACCCAAATAGGTTGCAAGTATGAAAATGGTGTAGAGGATGAGACACTAATGACCTGATAGCTTGGAGGTGTGCTTAGGGACACTATGAAATGATAAATACAAGAGACGCCTTCCATGCCATTCAGGTGCATGGAGAGGGTTTTGTGATACCCATTAGTGGGCAAATCTTATTTGGCTTTCTGCATGTATAATAGATGTATGTTTGTTGCATTGAATTAAGGCTTGTACTCCATTTGTTTGACTGTCAGTAGCATTGACATGCAAACGTGCAGAAACTAAAAAGCTTCTTATCGACTTAGTATGTAGGTACAATACCTAAAGAACTACCCACTTCACAATCAAAGAGGGGGTGCTTTCAAATGTAGATGCTCAATTGTAAATGAATCTCTAGATATTTCGGGTTTTTTTGCAGTCCAGTCAAAAGAAAAGAGAATTGAAAAGTTCACTGCCTATGCAGCTGCTACTAATACTTCAACAACAACTTCACACTCACATTTTTATATTACAAAAAAGTGATCTTTTTAAATTTGCATTTTATTTGTGAACACGAACGTACAGTAAAAGTATTGCGAAGGTATGAGTCGCTACAATAGCAATGTGCACCTCTTGTATGTGTGAAAACTGCACCTCTTGTATGTGACTGTAGAGGTTGCATTAATCTATAATGGGATTTATCATATTTTGTATGGTTTCTCTGAAGAAAGGGCAATCCCTCTTAAAAGCATTCTCATGGATTGAAATGTTTCTACCGCTTCTAATCCAATCCACTCTTATTTAATCAGCACTCCATTCATACCTATCCTCCAAGAAAGTCATAGAACGAAAAAAAACAGTCCTGTTTCATAAAACTTGTTTCATAAATCAGTTACAAGTGCCAAATTTTAACCTTGCCTTTTAATTTTGGTAGCTCATCTCCATTATTGTATCTTGTTATGGATAAGAATTTTTATGAAACAGGGATGAGTGCATCCTATTCATATCCGCATTGTGACTCAGTGTTTCATATAGGACTTTTAATGATGGTATGCAGGACTTTCGGAGGTAACACCTCTTTATCACGACTTCGTTTCACTCAACAACACATTTTAAATCAAATTTCACTTGAAACTCTCTGCTTTAAAGTTCACATGTACCTGCCACCTGATTGAGGAACGCATTAGAAGTCTGGATTAGGTAAGCTGTAAAATGGTTGGCTAGGCTTCAATGGTGCGTTGAATAAATGAAGTTTTGCCTCATTAGGTTTTATGTGGTGTGTCCTTAATTGGTGCTTAGACCCTCTTGAAGTTTATCCTCTAGCTTTTAATCTGGAGACAAAAGATTTCCTTTCCACCTTTTTCTCACATAACAGGAAGTGAGTGCCATGTTAAGTTGTTGGCATTAGTGGCAAAGGGTCCGTGCTGCTGACAAAATGGGTATGATTTATAGATCTGCTATGTTGTTTTCCTGAAGACTTTTAAATTGTATAGATCTTCTCTTGGCAGAAGGTATCAAGCTATTTTGTAAGCACAAGCCCTTTGGAAACAAAACAACAACAACCAACTTATTTGGCTGCCTGTAGACTAGACTGAACAAACGCAGGCCTGTTTTAGACTATTTTGCTCAAGTCAGTTTCGATTTCTTCAGGGATGTTTCATTTACACAATGTACTACTGATAAACAGCATACACTGTACGTGTACTCAATATAAAACTAGCTTTCTTCTTATAAAGAAGTTTGTCGACAGGCCTGTTAGCTTTAAAACTAGTTCAGAGCTTTAAAAATTCCTAAATAATCACAATGGGACTTGATATTGTCAAGATTTTACCTTTAAGATCAGTCCTGTCTTTGTGAGTTGATTCAGTGACAGGGATTTATACCTTCCATTCAGCCATCAAGTTTTAGCACCCATAAATCTGATATCGTAATGACTCCAAGTTCATGTCCCTCCTCATCTTCCAACATGTACATTCTATCGCACCGACCCATAAAACCAGTTTTATGCCCCCTCAGCTAGGTTTATGGCCAGTTTTACCAGCCCGAAGTGCTGACCACTCGCTTCATCTTCCCTAGTATGAAAGTGTGGTTTTATCATTTATTTTTGTTTTGGTTGTAACAAGTCATGAAAATCCCGAAGACAGAATGACAGAATGCCGGCTTAAAGGCATGATGTCATATATTGTCATATTTGCGGCAGAATATTAGTAACTCTCAGGATACTTGCGTTTACATTGATATTAAACAAAACCATTAGAAATATATGTCTGAAGAAAAACATGAGGTATTGCATGGGTTAATTCAGCATTTTAGACTCTGAATTGTTCATAAAATTGAAGTGTGTATTTAACTTTATTACTATCATGTTTGCTGGGAACCAAAAGGGCTTTAACTCATCAAAATTTACAAAGATTTAATGTCTTTCTTGCTCTCAACAGACATTATAGATTGTGCACAGCTCACTGTGTCAAAGGTAGCATGCCATAGATATGATTTGTATGTTATGAGTGTGCAGCAGAAGAATCTCTGTGGTACGCAGATTTGTTTGACATTAATGGTACTTTTTGTTTGCTTTTTTCTTCTTTCTGTTGTCCTTATTTGAAGCTGTGATGAAAAATCAATCAAAATTGTTATGAAACGCGATATCGAGAAAAAATAACGCGAAGAGAAATATTGCACTGAAAACTTAAATTTGTAGATTATTAGCCTACATTCCTGTTTTATGTTTGCGCAATTTATCATCTCACCTAAATCAAAGAAAACACAGGAGAAGTCAATTTCTCTTTTTGAAAACCAACCGACAATTCATTAGCTTGAATTTTGTTAATCTTTTCAAAGCAGTTTGAATAGATATATGTGAAGCCGTTTCATAGTGCCTTCAAACAGTAACAGCTTACGGTATGTATCGTCTTGATGCTGTAGGCAAACATATGGAATCTTGTGATAAAATATGAATTAAGACAATATATGATGAAGTTATATGTATGTAATGCTATTCAATTTTTGATTATTTTTTTTTTACTACAAAAAAGAGGAAGATTTGTACAAATAACATTTGTAGAACAGACAAATAAGGACACACTTATTCAACATGAAAGCCAAGTTCACTCTTCCCTCAAAATGGGAGTTTGTTTACTTTTCTATTAGCAAGGTAATATTCTTTTGTAGTCGATATTTGAATTGAAAAATATTCTGCTTTAGAATTATCTTTCTTTTCTCATTAATTCATTGAAATGATGCACAGATTGTGAACCCTAATTGTTTGCTTCACATAGGATGTGGAAATGCAATTCAAGCAGTAATTGTTTTGACACATTCTACTGTGCGATGGACCGGAAACCATCATTTTAGTTCCAAATTGGAATGAATTGTCTGATCTTTCCCATCCCAGAAATTCAATGATAGAATGCGGGAGGAGTTATCTCTGGATTAGGCTGTATAGACCACAATATTTATTCCCCTTATTTTAACTACTGAAGCAAAGTGAGCCACCCCCAAATTGGAAAAACGTAGCAAAAACTGCCCTGAATATGAGAGAGGAGAATGAGTCGGCACGTTTGCTACATCACATGAATGAATGTGGCGTGGAGGCGCTTCAGTTTTATCAATTACCCCTGCATGCAGGCAGAAGGGGGGATAAATGCTTTCCATTATGGTGCCCAAATTACTGGTGCTTTGCTTGTAATTCAACCCCAATGTAAAGTATTGGGGGATAATATGAGCTGCTGTCATTGCCAATTTGGTGAGCCAATCATGACAACTGCATGCTGCTCCGTCATCTTTGCATGTGTTTTTTCCTGTCCAGGTTTGGTTATCTTCAGTCAATGCACTTCAAACCTGCAATGCCATCATAGTTTATGAAATACATTAATGATGCTTTCCACAGATTGGAGCCTCTTAGTTGGTTTATATGACTTGATTTCCTCAACTCCTAAAATAATTGAGGATTCTACTTTCATAACTAGATCTTTTGAATAATGGCAGCTAATATTTTATTGGAAACTGTTTAGTAATCATGCAGTACATATGTGAGATTGAAAACCTTATTAGTGTGCTTAATTGAATGTAAAACTGGTACATGTATGATTATTGTGTCTTGTTTACTAACCAGGGCTTAATTATAAAAGTCTAAATTATAAGATATGCTCAATCATCACCAGCTCCATATAAATACAATAATTTTATTGTGTAAGAAGTCAGTGATATGGTAAAATTTCAAGGCAAAATATAATGATTTCAGAATGTACAGAAAAAAATGGAAATTGGTCATTACTGTATATAGTTCCAATCGTTGTGAGCTTGTGAGAATAAAGATTAAAGGTAAAGACCAGTATTGGAAAAGCCCCAATTTCAAAAAATGAAATGGAAGCTCTCATTACCAATCATGTGAAAGAATATGTTTTGACTAATACATGATGATACAAAATTGCCGGGAAACTGCCTACTAATGGATATATTTGGTAAATTATTATATCTTTTTGACTGTGAGAGATATAGGGTAATCTCATATACATCTTTCTGTGTATAGTGTTTGTAACTTTACGAAGAATGGGCCAAATTTCTTATCATTTTGATGATTCCAGAACCTTGCAGATGCTAGATGCTAGATGATCAACCTTTTCTGATTGATTCCACAACGTTTCTTTCACAATGCAATTGCATGACTATAACTGGTTTTTACGTTTAATATTCATACATTGATACTTGACCAAGGATTTATTTGCATTTCAATGTAACTAATGTATTCATCCTTTATTGTTGTTTATTTCAGCATCCTGTTCTCCTACGGTCTATTCTACATCTAATCCAGTACCTCCCTCAACCACCAGACAAACACTGGAAATACTTCAAATCCTAGGGTAAGCTGCTACAATTTCGAATGGTTTCTTTTATATCCATTGTCTTTCTTTCAATTTTGTGCCAAGTGTTAGAACATCAGCAGGGGAACTCTTAAAATAGTAATCAGATGGGCTGTATATAGTACAGACCACCTTATTTTCTTTTTCATTTCCTTTGCATCCCATTTTCATTCTTTCCCTCCCATTTTCATTTTTCCCCTTTTCTCCCTTTTTTGATCTCTTATCTTTTCTTTCCCCACTTCTTTAAAAAAAATGTATGCAGTAATAGACAATTTTTCTTGTATCATTTTCTTCCATCATTTCATTTCTTCCATCTTTTTCTATACCTTGATTTGTGTCTTGTTTTCTCTCTTTCTCTCATCTATTCCGTGTTCTGTCAATCTGTCTGCTTTCTCTTTCCTTTCTTCTCTGTCACGTCAAGCCCTCCATTGATTTTTTCAAATGTTTAATTTTTATGTTGTTGTATTTAGTTTACAGTACAAATGCTTTAGAAACTTGGTGATAGTCATTATCAACAAGTATATCTGTAAAGTGCTTTAGAGAGATTGTTGATATAACAAGTGCTATAAACTCTGAATATTATTATTATTGAATGCTGTTTCTCTCACCATTCCAACGGCATTGGGTGTCTTGAATGTTTCTCTTCACCTTTCCTGCCTCACACGTCCATCATGCACTCTCTCGATAGTGCTCAGTTCACAGAGCAATTAAATTCCAATTAACCGCTAGGTCCAATGTCATGATCTTGCCTTCTATGATACTTGTCTTGGCCCAAGTTGATTAAACCTGACACATTGCTAGGCTTTCAAAACCCCAGCAAAAGTTTATAAATATAGAGGCAGATTTCCATGATCTCAGTGGGGTACGAAGTGTGATCGATGACTGTTTATATTATATGCTATGAACAGTGTCAATGGACCATCATGATAGTTGTTTCATCTACAAAATTGGTATGTTGGACAC
>BEXV01001196.1:62016-85095 GCA_003118195.1 Hemicentrotus pulcherrimus
CCCCCCCCCCCCTCCAAATAAAAAGCAATGGTTTAGAAGCTCCACTATACTCTGTTATCATTCTGCATCTGGTTTTACTTTACAAATTTTCTAAATCAATACAATACGAAGGACATTATATTTCTTCTTTAAGCTCTCCACAACATTTTTTCATATCTTTTATAAGAGATTCATACCTGTCTTCTCATTTTTTCTCAAAAATGTTTCTTAGTACCTTTAAGGTGCTTTCTTTAGTGAACTTGAGCAAGGAATCAGCATGCCTGAATGTTAAGAGGTATGAGAATGTGAAATCTGAACTGGGGAGCCCAAGGCGATAGGGGAAAGAGAGTTCATTATACAACATGCATGATTGAAGATGGGTTATTTGTCCGTCCTCGCATGCACTTCTTCCGAGATGTCCTCCTTATTCATTTCTCTTTATTTCTGTCATTTGTGTCTCATTGTTGAAGACACTCTTTATACCTTAAAGGTGGAAGCCATTAGTGGATTGAAAGGAAATGGGTAAAATATGGTTTATTCTGATTAAAATATTGTCTATTTGGAGCCAGAAGGGCTTTAGATCTTATACAGGTACTTTACACAGAGTTGACAATCTAATGAATTATAAAAACTTTTTTAGTAGTTTGTATTTGTGAGATTGAATAAAAATTGCATAAAGTGAGAACCACAAATTTTGAGATCACAACTGACTATGGTTTGATGATGAAATCAAATTGTTTGAATGAATAAATATCACTTTTGTTTATAAAAAAATCTTCAAAATATGATATTTAACAATTTATAAAAGTATTCAAACTTATTTCCTAACCAATTTCTCTATAATGAACCAGTAATAGATTCTGTAAAGAATAGCATTGTAATTGTCCTTGGTACTTAAATATTGATTATCAACTTCATTGCTTTCAAAAGAAGTTTTATCATGAGATCAGATTGATCTGAAAAGAAAAATTATACAGTTACTAAAACTGCACATTCAAAATTTTAATGAGACATGGATCCGATGGTATCCTTTGTCTTTCATTTATCTCTTTGGCCCCACACCAAAACGCTCATGTCATGTAGCCATCCTTGTCACTGATCTTACAGTCTGGGAACACCCAATCATGGCATCTTGTGCTGTCATGTGACAGCTGTGGTCCAGTCTTCATGTCTGCCCTGTTGTCATGGTGTATGAACATTGTAAACACTCTACTCTAACCATCAGTCAAGTTCAGATGATGACAATGTTATATTATCTAGACATATTAATATTGACTGGCTTTTAGAGGCAAATGATAACAGATTCCTGGATGATACTCATCTTGCTGTTGCATACAAGGGCAATATCTCATATCGCCCCAAATGATCGACATTATCATTTTTATTGTTTTTTTATGATTATGTCATTGTCATTGTAGTGTATCATACTTGCTTTTACAGTCAGTCCAGCTCAAAGAGTCCTAAATGAAGACAAAAAAAACCTTACACCAGCACTAGACATGTGAGTTATTCAAATGGTATAATATAGCCTACATGTATATTTGGGCCTACGATGAAGATGGATGAAATTGAAATATATTCTATTGACAGATTCATGATTAAGTATGAAGACAGTATGAAGGCAGGCTATATTATACCAAGATGTACCATATTTCAAAGTTAGTTGTGAAAAATTGTGATAACTGACCCATGCAGGCTTGATTTATTGCTTTATGAAATATCATCTGCTTCTTTAAGATCAACATGAAGATAGATTTTCAGACAAAAATGCAGAACCGATCCCCCTAGGGACATCAACCTGTTTGGTTGTTCAATGATTAGCCTAGTCCCAGGATGAATGAGGAATCCTCTACCGGAGTAATGACAACAGAATGGGGTAAGGTTATAGCCCCTGCTCAATCACCCCTTCCACACCCCTAGGTCAATGTTAAAGAAACTTCACTTTGCACGGTCAGTGGTTCTAAGGCCAGATTCACCTCTCCTCCATCCCTCCACCCTCCTCCTCCTCCCTCTATTCCTCCCTATCTTCCCATGCCAGTGTGGTCTGGCTTGCTGACATACATGTACATGTGCTCTCACACTTTCAAAAGTTTTTACCATAAACCAGATGTCTTTTTGTATTATTTAAAACTTAGTGTCGAAGTACCAATTTGTTTCCCTTTCCCATATGTTATTTAAGAAATGGGAAATTCATGGGAGAAGAAAAATTCACTTCTAAAGTCATAGAAAAAAAAAACCCACATATTTTTGTCATCAGCAGCATATACATGTATATATAGCTTATAGTTTACATCATCTTTCATTGATTAGCATTCTTAAACTTGCTGTATGATTTTATAATTTCTGAATATGTTATTTCATTTGATCCACCCTTGATATTCAATCTTTCCTAATTGTTTACTGGTTGCCCATGAGAATGTGAATGAAAAACATGACTGACTGTTTCCCAATGACAGTGAGTTGAGAAAGTTTTCATATGGTACAAATCATTTTTTTTTTTTTTAGGGAAGGGGGGAGGAGGGGGTATGTATGAAACAGAGCACATGATGCATTAGATGTTATCAGATTTAGGGTGCTTTGGAGTAAGTTCAACATCCTTCTTGTAACAATAATCAGAGTGTCAGTCTCCTGTGTGGGATGCCATCCCGCCTGGGTTGGAGTCCAGGCATTTGTTTATCTCATTTTTCTTCTGGAGGCGTCACTTCCATCCGACATAATATCTATTATGAGTGGCATTGCCGGAAGGGACTTCCATTGGCGGCTCTTTACCCCATCTAATTAGTCAGCGAAGCCCTTCTTTTTGATGGGCTAACTTTGGAACCAGTTTCATTGTTGAGGGTTGGGCCTAGCCTAATGATGGTACTGTGCTGGATCAATTACATTACTTTTGTATGATTTCATCAACTTATCCCACACTAGTCGTAGAATGATGGCTTGCTTTTAACATGTCTAGACAGCACAGAGCGGACAAACTATGTTTTCATCAGGAAGAATCAAACCAATTCAATCAATAATTTTAAACATGGAATGAAAGTATCGCAAGCCAGCCTTAGAAATGTGCTGAAGGACAAGAAATGTTTTTTCCTCCCAGAATTCTGTTTCTAAATTTTCTTTGAGATGATGGAAACAACATGAAAGAAGTTGGCTGTCTGTCTTAGTGGTGGGCGGTTCCTTTGAGCGAGTTGCCCTCCTTTCTCTCTCGCCAGTGTTCTAATCTTTCTTTTCTTCTACTCCAAGCCCAACCCTCAATACCGCTCCCAGCACATTTGTGTGCCAAACCCTCAGAGGTCATTAGACTCGGAGGGGTGGAAACCCAGAGCTAGCTAAGCCGTCCTGAAAGGGGCTTGAAGCACTCAGCTTCGCTTTAGCCTAGATGCTTCATACTCGGGGTAAAGCTATCTTTTATGCATTGATTATGCCGCAGCTTTGATCCTCTTCTTCAAGTGTTTTTCACCTGTGCTTTGTAAACTAAGTGACTGTTTACACCCCGTCTGGAGAGGAGGGAAGGAAGGACCCAGTTTGAGAAACTCTCATTGTCTTCTCCAGTGTTTGGATATGTAGTTGCACACAAACTTGCAGTGGTATTGGATACATTTTCTCCGGATCGAATCGTGTCTGATCTTTCTTTCTGGGTTTTGTAGCAGGGTTTTACTAAAAGCCCGCTCACCAGAGAGGTTTTAATTCTTCCTGAATGTGATCACAAAGAGCATACGTTCAACTCTCGGTTACCAAGCTACGAAGCTTTAATGGGAAATATAAAAAGACTGGATCCTTGTTTGTGCAGCCGAATTGTAAGGCATTTGGAATGCTCCTCTATTGAGGAACCTCTAGAGCTGAATAGGTACGGACAGGCACTTGAATAGCTTGATAACATCTTCACTCGAATTTCCTGAATCACTTTTCTCAACTTTGTGACAGACAAAACATTTTTATAACCCCTGCTTTCTCTCCCTTGCTCTCTCTAGCTCTCTTTCTATCTCTTTCTTTATCGCTGTACTTTCAACTCAAGGCTCTATTCGTTGATTGAATTGTCATGAGTTCCTTTTAAGAACCGGTCTCCAAACAAAAGATGCTGCAATGGTATTAGCCTAAGGAGCGTTGCAGTAACAGTGTAGTGTACTACCACCAACCTTTATACAGCGTAGGTACATGGTCTCTGCAGTCAGTTAGAGAGTGTACTGCAGAGAGTGGACAGGGGAGTCTCTTATCGTCTTCTTGTAACAAATTGATAGAGTATTACCTGTTATCTGTGTTGAGTCCTGGTAGAACATACATTGTTGATGGGCCTCAATGCCAGTTATCTCCCTCACAAATAACATCCATGGAATACTTTCTGCCGTGGAGTTATGCTGAATCTGTCTGTCAGTCAAACCTCAGTTTATCAAGAGATGTGTCACTTTGAATCAAGGCGCCGGTGAAAAACAACCGCATCTTGCGACTGTGTCTTCCGTGCTGCAGATGATGATTATGAGCTGTGTGATCTAATGTGAGATTGTGACATCAGGCAACATTTCTTCATGTTGTGATTTCAAAGGACAAAACTGATTCAAATTGGACCTGACAGTTAATAACAATCTTACATTTCATTTCAGTTTGCAGGAACTACATTTGCTTCATGTAGGCCTCTTAAGGGCCGGACATGTTGCTATTCTGGAACTTCGGAAAATAAGTTTATGTTTATTGGAATGAACTTTCCTGCTCCCATCCTGCCCTTTGTGGGGAACTTATCATCTCAAATTCTGTCAAATGTCGCTGTTAGGGGCAGCTGGTCTTGTCTGGAAAATGAAAGAGTCTAAACCCTCTTCTAAGTGCAGTAACCGCATCTCGTGTTTGCTCTATTGTATTTGAAGGAAAAATTATCCTAACTGGCCACCTGGCTGCTCGAGCCGAATGTCAAGACTTTGAATCTTGTCCGAATTTGACATCTCCATCTACCCTCAGCCAGACATCTTCATTTAGAATAGCCCAAGCCACAGACAGACGGAGAGGAAAGCACTTTTACTTGCAAGTCTTCAGTTGGACGTCTGGAGGTTGCTGGACATACACGTTTCAGCATCCGAGCTAGCATTGTTTGTGGGGTTGATGTAAATGAAAATCTGTTAAGCCTGTCAAACAGTTGAACTGACTCGACTCTACCATGGAGATTACAGGAATCTATCGATGGATTATTGCCCATCTCTTGCTAGTCCAGACATTTTATCCTCCTGTGCTTTCAGATAGGTAAGTAATCGAGGATAATATACCAGATTACCAGTCCAATTTCAGAATAAGAGTTAAATTTTGCTCTCTTGCTGAATGGCTATCTAAAAATATCATATTGGAAGTTAGTTGAACATTGTCAGTAAAATCCAGTTTGATAATATTTGGTATATAATAATCAATAAAGATGAAAACTAATCCTGAAGATAGGCTTTCTACCCAGTACACACACTACAGCTCTTTACTCATGTAATTATTGTAAAGCATGTTTAGGAAGTTAAAGTGAAATTACTTACATTGCAATATGTATAAATATTAAAGGAAATTAATTAATGGATATTTAGCAGCCAAGAAAAGGCCTATACAGGCTACAAAGCTAATCTGTAGTCATATGTTAAGGTGCATCTTCCTGGGATAAAATAATTTATGCCATCACCATTTTGTAGAAGATAAAGTGAACTGTATGCAAACACAGGTAATATATTAGATCTAAGCTTTGATTACGATTTGGAAGTGAATATGTGCAATGCAAGATCTTCCATCTCTGCTTGCTCACAGAGATCTGATATTTCTGTCATTTATTTGAAGTAAAGAGGTTGAAATGAGGAGACAGATTCATTGAGATGGATTAGATTTTGACATGTACATCTGTCTGTCTGTCTCTGTATCTGAGATCATGTCTCTGTATCATGCGCCTTTAGCACTCCACAGAGTGGAATTGGCGCTATATAAGTTACATACATTATTATCATTATTATTATCTTTCTTTTCCCTTTTTCTCTATTTCTACCTTTACATGTATCTCCTTCCGTCTCTTCTTCTACCGTTTTCAAGTTTGTGTTATGATACTAATTTGATGTTGCTACCATGGCCCAATATTGCTCTTAAAGATATGAGATGATAGCAAGAGATAATATGATAACTAATTGTCTGGCAAATTTTTTCAACTAGAAAACGACAGATTTCTTGCTCAGGCTTTAGTTGAGGGACTGATTTGAAAGTGAGAGAATGCACATAATATTGATATGTAGGAAAAAAGATCAACTGTTTTTTTTTAACATTTGTAAATGATCATACTGAATATTTTTAATTCCTAATGAATTGTTTGTAATGTGTTATGTACATGTAGGCAAGGTCCCTGCATTTTGCTCACAGTGCAGTGTGGTATAAAGTATAATTGGTTGAACTTTTATACTCTTTGACACATTGATGTTGACATGGTTATAAGCATGTTTAAAATTAAAAAAAAAAAAAAAATTATCCATGAAGGATATCACATACAACACTTGCAACCGGAGGATGAAGATCTATTTTAACAAAAAATTCCTCCTGTTTAGGATGATTTGATGATTTATGGAAATGTTATTTTCATCTAAATGTTGAAATTGAACAGTACTGCTTAATATTTGCTTGATGAGAGAGGCTGGTCACTTGATGAGCTGGTGTTAGCATGATAATAGAGATTAAGATACCATTATTTTACCACTGTTGTTCGATATGTAAATCCCTAAAATAATTTGTGATTAATGGAATTATTACCATGTTCAGCTTTTAATCACAGTATTCAGTATGCTCTTACAAATGGTGAGGAAGACTGTCGTAGAATCATCTGTACACCATGGACCTCAAATATTATGCACAAGGTTACTGTTTCCCATGGGCTAGTATGGTGCATGCAAGAATTATTTTCATCTGTAATATGTCCATGTGTACTTCAATACAAAGCTTCAGAGAGAAAACCCGAAGTGAAGTTAAAGGTTATTGGTTTTAGCCTCCAGCCCCCAATCTAATGAATATGGATGTAACACCTGAATTCTACCAAAGAAAATGAAATAAAAAGCGAGGTATAGAGAAGGAAACCCTCTGTAATGGATGAAATCGATAGACTATTTCGGCCAAGCCAAAGCTGGAATCTTATCTTTACTTATCCTGCAGGTCTGCGAAATCCCAAACTTCCTTCATAGAATCTAGAAACCGGGCCCCCTCTGGGCGTTTTGTCACGATAGCGGCCATCGCTATTTACCGCTTATAGACGGCCCCACGCTTCATATTCACCCCACTGTCCCAATCGCCCTACCGACATTTACTCTTGGATATCATTTTTCATGTAGTTGGCGTTATGGCCATGATGGGAGTGTGTCTCAGGGACAAAGGGTGTCCACCAAGACCCTATTGTAGCTGCCGTTGCCCCCCAGAGGCCCAGGGAGGGGGAGGTGGAGGAGAAGGAGAAGAAAATCTGATTTAGAATTTATCGCTTGTGCATCGTTTAGAATTAAATGACCAGCGTGGTTCTGGGGGAATGGTCAAATGGGAAAATGTGAAAAACCTATTAAGCTGAGGAATTAGCATTACGTTAGGATTTAGCCCATGCTTTAGCTACATGTATATTAATATGGTTAAGAATTTAGGTGATGTATATCTGCATTTGACCTAGATTTTGAATTTGATCGTATGTCCGCATACAAATAAGAATACTAATACTCTTTTGTTTTGCCAGTCACCCTTGTTGATCACCCTGCCATTTGAGGGAGAGAGGGGGAGAGAGAAAGAGAGTGCACATTAGCATTTTGTGCAGATGTATATTTCAAAACGCTCTCCAATGAAATATTATGTGTCTGTGTAGGAAACATTTCTTGTCAATGAAATTTATGTTTGTTGTTTGGTCTTTATCTAACTTGGGTGGCCTCGCTAATGTAGATCAGACATCTCTTATCATTCCCATTCAGTTTAATTCCACTGAGGAACATCATACTGACATACTCATTTATTCATCAAAAGTCAGGTTCACACGACAGACCATCAATGTAAAGTCAAAGTAGTGGTGTTAAACTTCATAGTCATCTCAGAGTTAGGGACCGTGTGGACGCACTCGTCATATGTTAGGTTAACTTGAAGTTTATAACCATGACTGATCTTAAGAGAGATAACTACCTGAAGCAATGGGTAAGGGCCTTACTTCAAGTTATGTGCCGTGTGGATGCAGTTACATGTAACTTTGAGGTTACAACACTAGCTTTTAGTTGAAATGAATGCTACACATTGTTTCAGTGTGAACTGTAAACCTTCGTGGTGGTTAGTGAATGGTTCATAACTCAAAGTTTATATTAGGATGTTACAATCTGAACTAGCTTCCATTATGAAATCAGACACTTGAGAATCACAAATGATTTTTAGATGAGGCCTCTTGCAGAGTCCATGAAACCTCATGATACTGGCAGCATGCAGTCAGACAAATGAAGGGTTATTTATGTTTCCAGAATAACATAAAGACATGGTTTATTGTATCAAGCATCGTAATCTGTAATTCTATCTATTCATTTGGGAACATCAGGAGCCCACCATCTCAAAACTAATGATCTTCTGCAGTAAAGTTTTTATGACAAAAACTGCATGTTCATAAAAGTCTGGATTATTACAGTACCATAATCATTTTGTATTGATCCTTTCATGTATATTTGATTTGTTATCAAGAAATTCCAAATTATGTGTTCCTCTTTTCCCCTTATACATATTAAAGTGATCATGTTCTTATCTCCATATCCCCCAGGGTATACTGATAGGTAAGCAACTGGGAATCGGTATCTTGGCTAAAGGAAGAATTCAGCATTTCATTCTTTAGAAAGCTACACAATTTTGGAACATTTGTATGATTGCTTAAAAGAAACTATATACATTAAAAATTATTTCTATAATTATTTCTTTGGCAAGTAATCAAGTTTTGATATAATTGTATCTTTCAGTACTACGCCCCCTCCTGGTACCCCATACATCGCGATCGATGCGCCAATGAACAATGAGACAGTGATTCCGGGAGATTCTGTTACCCTCAACTGCAGGATACGAGGGTATCCCAAACCCACTTACTGGTGGTATCGGAATGATGCTATCATCAGGGACGACATCGGGAGGAACGTTGTCAGGGAATTTAAGGGCGGATCAACGCTAACGATTAATAATGTTGGTACGCTGGATACGGGATCGTACAAGTGTATAGCTGCAAACGATAACGGGACCAAGTCGGTGCAGGGATCGATCACTCTGAACGCAAGTAAGTAGAGATCATTGAAATTAATGTTAAGAATCTAAATACTTCCCTGGCACTGTTGATGGACAGTGCAGAGCTTGACATGGGTATACTGCTGGTCGAGACTGGTAAGACCCATATTTTCAAAACTAAAATTGCTTGTTTGTATGCAGAGTTAAATGTCAGTCACATGTATAAATTGATGTAGGCCTTATGATTAAAACCTGTAGTGAAATGTCCTTTTCGGCTAGAGCGACATGATTCCTTGAAATTATAGTTGAATTTCTGAATAGATAAAGTGATGAAACTGTGTTTTGATTCAGAGTACCAATATTGATCATTAAATTGATGTGTTACTCAGCTGGAATATTCATCTCCATCACATAATTAAGTTGTTTGTTGCAGAACATTCCAACTGCTGAAAAAGAATGCAATTAAACAGTTTCCCTATTTGCATTTTCTCTGCTTTTGTCAATCTTCACCACAAACAAATGGAAAGTTATTTCACTGCATGACCCAAACACGGTAAACTAAAAACTCAAGAATCTAACACATTCTTGCTAAGGGTACACACATTGATATAGAATGCAAACAGATTTCTGGAAGTACTTGAAAGCTGTATTCTTCGGAGTGTTCTATAACCTACATCTTGCAGGCTAATCCTATTGACAAATTTTACAAGGAATTAAATGGAGCACTGGGGATATTCTTTGTACATTCAAAGAGGAACTCTGACCCAAAAGGCTTGAATAGAGGGCTGTGTTCAGATTTTTTTCTCAGCCCAGAAGTAGGCTTTTGAAAAACATTTCATTTGATACATAGTGGTTTTCATGAAGTACATGTGTTTTGTCAGTTGTACAATAATATTTGTGAGGTCACAGGAAAAGATGTGTTTTGAAATTCACTTTAGCCACAATTATGAAAGCAGTTGTGGTTTTCAAACATGTTTGATGTCACAACTCTCATTGAATGATTGGTCTACATACACACATACACTCTTTCATGTACATAGCAAGGTCTAAAGACAATGGTACAAGCCATCTTCATGTAATGTAACCTTAAAATTAAAGACTAGTTAATCCATTGATAGATGGTGTACAAGTACAGTCTATGATAATTGCACAGCAAGATAATTCTTATGTAAATACATATGAGCATTTCATATTTGTAGAACCTTATTCTGCCCCGATGTTCATGGTTCTGGCTTTAAAAAAAAACTATGAACGCAGCCTAAGAACTACACCCGGGCTGAAGCAAGAGAAACTGTAACTGTATCTGTGTACAAAGGGGAATGGGGGAGACTGGTTCTAAGCTTCAATCAAAACACCTTATACTACAGTACTTGTTGCTTTCTTTCATCCTGCTGGCTCTCCTGGCAAAAATAGGAGGAAAAAATTGCTTGGAAGTACATGTACATGTATGAATGTATTCTGGAAAGGTTGCTTGTAGTGCATTGTCAATATATATTTATTGTTTGATAAAGCCTTAAAGGGAGCTCTTTTTTGGATTTGCTATTATGAGAGTGTGATTGCCTGGCAGGGATTTTAAATGTATTTTATTGGTTTTCTCTAGTCTAGAGCTGTTTGTGACTTTTCTAGGGTTCCTATTGAGCTTTTCAAAGCACAAATAACTCTCTGTTTACATATTCTTTTGCAGTCACTTGGACATGTATTGTATGCAGGTATTTTTTTGGTATTAAACAGAGAAAACTACTAACTTGAAATTACAGGGTACTTCTTGCAGGCCAAAATAATTGAAAGGTTTAATTCTAACGGCATTTAAAAGATAATACTAATTAAGAACTTCCTTAAAATAAATGGGCTTGAAAATGTTTTTCTGATCGATTCCACGATGTTTCTTTCACAATGCAATCACATGACCGGAACTGATCTGTAATTTGCCATACATTGGTTGATCCAGATATTCTTGACTTACTTTTTGTATATATTGGTTTGCTGTATTTCATAACATATCCTCCATAATTATGATACAGATTTCCTTGAAATAATTCTTTTTTTCTCTTCTTCAATGGTGTATTTTGCAAGTCGTCCAAAGCCCAAGTGATCAGGAACGTAAATACCAGTATTAAAGGGGAGGGGAAGGGGGTGATGGTACATGTAGGGGAGAGTTTGAACTCACCTGTGAGTTTGAGCTTTTCATATCTCAACACCTAGCCATTTGCTAGAGTTCACCTCTCTGCAATAAAACCAAGAACTAACACATGTGGTTTGGATTGACTAGATTACAGTTTGATTGGAAATGTTGGGTTTAAACAGAGCAATGTTTTGAAAGGTTCAAATTATGATTACAACTCTTTTCCTGGAGTACCTGTCTGGGGATTTGTGGTTGCTGGTGGAACTGTGAACATATTTTCAGCATGATTTCCATCAAATTTATGATAATTTACCGCTCAACATCAAAAGAATTAAGAGAAGGAATGAAGAAATTTTTACTTAACATTCACAGAAACCATTTTCAAACATTGTGTTCCTTATTTTTATTTTAAAACCCTTGCGATATAAGAACAGAAAACATTGAAATATTCCATCCGGAGTGAGAAAGCCCTTTTAAAATGCTGCAAACTGTTGAGTTTAATAATGCACTTGTGGCTCAAGAAAGAAAAAATATATATTGATGAGCCTTTTGTAAGCCTTAGTATTTGAAATATTCATCTTTATCTATCAGATTTCCACTTGAATTGTTTCTTTTCATTTGAACTGCAATGAATCATTTACCAAGACTAGAGCCAGACGGATGTTAAATACCCTTTTTTGCTCTCATCACAAACAAAAATCTTTGTGTAAATGTCAGTAAACGGCAAAAGAACCACAGATGTCAGCCATACACCAACATTGGTAATTCAGGCTACAGGCTACATTTTTGAAGTGGTAAAGAAAGAAAGTGAGGTAAGGCGTGGGGTGCTAGACTACAGTCTATTTTTGACTGGGTTAGAAGTAAGCAAATGTCTGTTGCTAATGTATACCCCTGCAGTAACTGTGAATTGATGATCTCATTTTTCATCTGATCCTACGTGTAAACAAAGCCCCAGTCAAGTTTATATCCTTGGGTCAGTCACCCTGCTGTGTATCTGTTTGTTTCTTCCTTGGTAGGGTGAGTTCCCACTCCCTACATTTAAACCGGTCCTACTCATTTTACTCTCAAGAATCGAAAGGCTCTATACAAAGAGACAAACGGCTAAATCATTGTTGTCACTATGTAGGCCTTTAGGAGCTATCTTCTTGAGATCTTCAGTGAGAAACTGGAAAATACTGTACAGTGATAGGGTCATTTGAAATTTTATTATCTCTCTTTTATTTGTTTGTCGGTTTGTTGGTTTTTGTTTGTTTGTTTTTTGCCAAAATCCAATCCAAATTTTTTTCAGGTTCAAGACAACTTCAAGACAACTTCTAGTTGATTTTACTAGATTTAAAATTGATGTCTTGAATAATTGATTTTAAACCTGTTTGTCACAGCTCGCATTCATCATATGGTGTAAAAATTGTTTACTACAAACCTCATAATAATATTGGAGTACATATTCATGTCTGTTCTTGACTACGCTTTGTCTCCTACCACAAAACGCTACATTCTGGTAATATTCTCTGCTCATGTTGGATTCAGTGTAAACCGTTCACACACTGCCATTACTGGATACATTGTTTACACTTAGCCTTCAACACAGACCCAGGGATGGGCAGGCATCTGTCTAAATATTTTGTTTCTAATTAGTCTCTGGATTCAATTTGTATGTTGAGCAGACAAGAAGAAGTCTGACTCTCTGACTCGTGTGGCTCTTTGAAATGTCCCTAGGAGAGGTTTTTTTTCACATTTAGAAGTCAGAGATAATGTTAAAGGCGTATATTTCAGTTAATTAAATTTGATAGAGTCATGCAAAAAAAAAAACATCAGCACTTCTCACACAGAATGAATCCATCAATAAATCATTAGTAGGGGTGGAGCACTGTCTGCTGCATATATTAGGCCCATTTAAACAGCCCTAAAACCATTATGAAAATCATTTTTTTAAACTGCCGTTTACACTGTCTGAAAAACCCATACAGTACATGTGTTAGCATGGAAGTGAGAAGCCTCTTTTGGAAGAGTCAATTAGTGACCAAAACTAGGATGATTCATCTGTATTTTGAGAATAAGCATTTACACTGCAACAACCAGAGAAATTTCAGCCAGGATCTAAAGATCAAGTTTTGAACCCTTTTATTAAAGACCACATTGTTGCCAAAATGTTAAGACATGAAACAGATTGATTTAAAAAAAAAAAAAATTTCTTGTCTTCCAATTGAGAGAGGTCTTTCTTTTATATTCTACACATACCGGTAATAGTTTTATTTGGTAAGAGGGTAAATAGTAAACCTGTATATAGAAATATATACATGTAGGTTTCCTACAGCAATAAGAAGTTTACAAATACCGAAAATCAAACAGTGTTATTAGACATACCGGTATGTAATTTAGGGCTACAGTATGCAACACTCTATAAAGCAACATCTGTATCTAAATCTGCCTTGAATACAGTTGACTGCTCCTTAATAAATTGTAATACACCAAAGTCAAAATGTGGAAAATGGAACGTAATGCAGCTAGATTAGATATTGTTTGTGTGCGTTTAGTGTCGCCAATGCCTTGTGTTGTACCATTTTAATCCGGAGCTGTAGGCAAATCAAACCTGATAAATCCCTGAGTTTGATGGCAGGTCACGACCCTACCAGACATTTTACCTGCTCCTGAGAATACCGCAGAATGTGTTCACATGATACGCATCTGCATTGATGCTACATTATCGCCAAGAAACTATTGTTCAGGAAAATAAAACTGGAAATTTATAGCTTTTGCAAGTATAAAGAGTTTTTGCGAAATTCAACATATCTGTGCCCTGTTAACAATTGAGGAGTTTTTAAATGGAAAATATAAATTTGGAATAGTTTGACTTGTTGAAGATTAAAGATGGCAATAAATCTCTTTACGTTGATTACAACTGAGAAGTTTTGCGATTGGTGATGGTCTGCCAGCTTCTGATTTTGTAGCATCTGCTGACCTCTAACTCCACATGCCGAGCTGGGGGCAGATGGGGTACATACATGTATTCTTGTTAGAATTTTCGGGAATGATTTAGACAAATATATTCACGGAGTATTGACTTTGATTTCCTTGTGCCAAATGTTTGATATATATTTTGAGTGGATAATGTAAAGTGGGAACAGTGACTTTCGCATTCAACCACACGCCTCCAGCAAGGACTGATCTCCCTACTGAGTTACCTCTCTCTTACTCTTAGCCCGTTCAGGATAAAGGAAATTTATACCAAACTTGTCTAAAGAAACATTGTATACTGGTATTAAAGAAAAGTTGTATAGCAAAAGGAGTGTACGGACTAGAATACAACATCGTCTAAAGAATCGTTTTACTACAAAACTTGTGTTGAAGTGGTCAATTTACATGGCAGCTTGCCAATCATCAGTGCGTGCTCAAGATAAGCCCCGCCCAGTTATACCATTTAGTACAATACAACGTTTAGACTAGAGAGTAGAGTGGGATGATGATTCTTTATCAAGTTTTCGTTTGACAGGCTGCTCAAACAGGCATTTTGCTATGCGTTTCTTGATACGACATTCAGACCAGAAGAATGTAACTTCTTATCGTATAGCTATACAATGAATTGTGGGAGTCTGAATGGGGGGTAATGTACCTCCCTCTACAGTGGCCATACTCTGTGGCAACATCTGGAACTTGATGAAGCCAATTGAAAGAGTAGCACATGAGGTCATGGGGAGAAAGAGAAGAAATTCTTTGATTATGATCAGTCTCTTATCAGTTTGAAACATACAACTAACATTGCTTAGGGGGTACAGACACTGTGGGTGAAGGGGTGAAGCCCACAGGGTTCTTGTGTAACTTTTTATTTGGTAGCCAGCGGGGCATCCCAGACAGTTGCTAGCTAAAATTCCCTTTTGTTGGTCATTTGCAGTGAATTGTAATTTATTCATGAGGTCATAATAACAGTGACAACTTCAAAGTTGCCAGTCTGGTAGCAAAAGTAGAAATGTTGGATCACTTGGCAGGATTTTAGGTGGTCATTGGCATCTGAGCAGCAGCTGATTTTGAACCCTAAAATATAGACATCTTGTTAGAGGTTGAATATGTCTGAATACATCTTTCTTACCTGAACACAAAGAATAATGCTATATTATCCCCATTCCCCTCCTTCCCCTCCTTCCATCCCCCTTCGTCTCCATCTATACCTGGTACGCCCAGGTCAGTCTAGGGGTGCGGAGCTGGTCGGAGTTGGTTGGTAGGATTTGTGGTAAAAGGGTGTGATGAATTTGGAGTTCTGAATTGAAGCTTTAGATGGATTGTGGTGGTAGGATTTCTGGTATTTTCTCAATCAAAGAGGCAAGCCTTTCATGAAGGTGTTTCGACTTCATCGCAAGGATTATCTCCACATGTTCCTGCCAGCCATGAACATTGTGTATTAGGATGAAGAAATGTTAACCCCCAGGGTATGGAAAGACTTAAGGGGTAACCTTAATCTTGACCCTCATAGGATTTTCAGTTATTGACCCTTTGGAACAAAAGAGGGTGTTTTCAAAAGTCATTTTTGTGTATTTAGCTTTTTATTCAGGAACAGATGATGTAGAGCCTATTTCTGATTCTTTTAAACAGTAATAAAGGCTAAATTTTGAATCAAAGGTACATGTAATTAGGCCTACTGGTAGATAGAGGCCTACCACCTTCATGTGTGTGCCAAACAGATCAAGAAATCATCAGATTATCCAAGGATCACATACATATTAATTGATATCCGACCAGGCAATTGTATGCCCTTCTTGCCTTTACAATTCCATATAGCAGACCAATTTCCCCCAAGTTTCTTCGTACTGCAATGAATTTAACAAGTTTTTGAAAAATCAATTTCAAAAGCTTTGAATGAATTTTTTCCAGTGGAAATGATCTGCACCATTATTCAGTCAGAAAGAATGCATGCTATTTTGCGTGTGGGCTTCAGTTTATGTTGCTATCTAATCCCAGAATGTACACCAAATTCCTCATAGACGTGGGATGAGTTAGCATTCTGTCTCCGTAGAAACAATTCTGGCATATATTTAGCATTGTGATACCCTGTCTTTAGTTTAGGGCCATCTGGCAGCTATAGGAGAACATTTCCCTCTTGTAATGTTTAGGACCACACAAAGAGTGATTGCCTTTTCATTGAACCTGAAATTGGAGCTCCATTTTGACCTTGAAAGGATTATATTTTTTCCTTCATCGGATCTTGATTGATTTGATCAAGAAGTTACCAGCTGGTAACTTCTTGATTTGATATTACATCTTGACTTTTGTTATTGATTTTTGCCGCTAATAATTGAGATAAGTAAAAAAAAGTTCTTAAAAAAAAGAAAAGAAGTAGAATGCTATATTTTGAGATTAATTCCAACAAAATGAAAAAGTAAAGGGCTGGGAAAGAGAGAGTAAATGAAGGAGAGAAATTTAAAGGCCTTTTTTTTTCTTTCTCAATTTCGGTTAATTAAGGTTAATTGTGGCGGGAGTCCATTACAAAATGAAAATTATGTATAATTACAGACATTTATGTTAATAGTTTTTTAAACATTAAAATTGGAAATTGGAAGAGAATATAAGGACACTATTCATTTGTTGAATGCATCATTCATATCGATAATGAATTTCCATCACACTTTCTTCAAATATATGTGTCAGATATATGTACATGTATATGTAGATCTAAGGCACCTTTCAACCATTGTCAGCTTACTTTAGCTATACATGTATGTTCATACGGGCTGAATAGTTTTAAACTTTAAGTTTGCGAATTTCTAACTTATAAACCAATCCACTATCAATCCACTATCAATGACAGGGATCACAAGGTAGCAAAATAACAGGCAGTCAAAGTTTTAAACTACGAACTGGGCAATCAGTCATTATAACTACAAGCTGATATAATATCGTAGTTAATTGCGTCCGCATGGCTCATTGGAGACCCCTTCTGCTCGTAGTTGTTACACTATTCATAAGATAGCTTGTGATCCTTCAACTTTAATTATACCTTAAAGATAAACTCCAGTTCTGGTAAAAAAAAAGAAAATTAATTCTCACAGAATCAAATGAAACTTACACTGAATGTTCAAGATTACAAATAAATGACATGTGCCAAACAATTTTGGAAGAAAAAGTATACTGGCTGAGTAAAGAGCATAGAAAGACAAGGAAATCAAAGTAGTACAAACCCCGACACCATGTGTGTTGTCCCATATATAGCTTTCTGTGTACAGTGCTTGTTACTTTACCAAGACTCGGTCAAATTTATTATGATTTTGATGACTCCAGAACCTTGCAGTGCACACCAATACTTTACATGCTACATGATCAACTGTTTCTGATCCTTTCCACACCTTTTCTTTCACAATGCAATCGCATTACCAGTTATAAAGTTTATCTTTAAGTTTCAGAACTATGAGTGCCTCCACATAGTCACTAACTACAAGATAAGTTTGAAGTCTAAAACCAAAACGTGAACTTAAAGTTAATGGACTGTCGTGTGAACTTTACTCTAAAAAAAAAATGTTGTCAAAGAACCTTTCATGGAGTCAGTGAGAATCAGCCTCCTAAACACATAATTTCCCTTTTTATCATCCTAGGACCTTTGCCTAGATTACCAGTCAACAGGCAATGTCAGCGTATGATAAATATGTCCTCACCCACTCCGAGTGTAGAGATGACCTTTAAATACTCAACCTTTGACCTTAGTCTTGAGGACGACCCTTTTCTGCATGAATTGCTTCCTGTTTCCATCCCTCTTTGGTGCTGTCATACGAGATGATTTCCACATGATAACTTTGAAAGAATCATGGTTGGTTTGGGAGAGTCTTTGCAGTACAACCTTACATCTTAAATCATTTTCAGAAATATGGTACCCTTCGTTTTGTGATGATGTGAACAGAGCCATTGTTATCATTAAGGTGATCCATGTCCATGGTCATGTTAAATGGTCACTACCTTGACCAGTAGAGTGGTCTTACACAGCCTGACCTGGGGCCTGGGGCTCCTGAATACCCGCAGAGATTTCTGGGTACCGAACTTGCCTGGGGACTGCGAGAATTATTGCTACCTAGTACCCATCTCACAAGGAAATTGTCAGTATATTCATATTGAATTATATTTTTACTGTAATCTTTATTTTAAAAAAATAATCATTTTAATGCAATGATAATTATTACTCTTTTTCTTTCCCCTCCCTTTATTCTCCCCTCCCCCTCTGTCTCTCTCCCTCTCCTTTCTCTCTTCTTCTCTCTCTCTCTCTCTCTTCATTCACCCCTCCTCTGTCTTCTGACTTGTCTATAAATTTACAGATTCACCTACATATAGTGAGAGCAGTGTCAGGTAAGTTTATTGTAGTGTTTGTTTGTCTATTTGTCTGTTTGTGGTTATTGTTCCACATTAATGTTATATTGGATCAACATTTTTTTTCTATCTATTTACTGGTAGCCTATAGAGCAGGCCTTCTCAACTAGTTTATTAGAAGCGCCAATTTTTTTTTTTTTATTGAGGTTGAAGTGCCAACCTGTATGTTTGGAGACTGTGTTGGGGTCCAGGGGGCAAAGCCCCCGGAAGCTAGTGGATATTAGGGTTTTTTGTTCCATAAAACATCAATCATAATTTCATATTGATGTAAAATAATTAGTATTATTCCTGGCCAAAATCTACACTGGAAGTATATGTAGTTATTTTGGTGCAATAAACACGGAAAATGTCAAACTCAAGTGAAAATCAAACAAACAAAATGGCTTGCTTACATTTTGGGCTCAACTTCGATTTTGCTGAGTTTTTTAATTTCAAAACATAATTTTTTAATTTTTAACTTTTATTTATTTTTTATTTATTTTTTGGAACAGCCGCGGGCCACTACGACTGACCGCAGTTGAGAAGGCCTGCTATAGAATACAGAAGCTGTGAAGTCATAAAAATCTATTTTTCAAATTTCTCAATTGTTTTATCATTATCTGAAAGAGCATAAAAAATAATGTCCAAATGTCGAAAATTTCCTGTAGGAGCTCAGTGTTATATTGCTCTGGCTGGTAAAGTTATCTTTTTATTCAGATGGTCATATCTTAGCCAATACTTTCAACATTTGGACTTTATTTTTGATGCTCTTTCGGAAAATGAAGATTTTTTTTTTAGAGAAAATCTAAAAATAGATTTTTGATGACGTCACACTTACCACTCTATAAGAATTCAAAATTTCCAAACAGAAAATATTGAAGTGAGTGTGGGGGAGGGGGGAGGTGGGGTACTGTTACATCCCACACCCCTATTGGTTCTGCTTTAATGGTCATTGATTAAAAATTCTTTTTGAATCTCCTAAACCTCTCACTCTTTTTTTTCTCTTCCCCCATTATCCCAATCCTCACTGGGTCTGTGGCTCTTTGATCTTTAATGATCTAGATATAAATGGAATAATAATCAGGGCAGCTGAAATCAAGGGAGTTTCCTGTTTATTCTGTTGATGCCTTTTGTGATCCAGTTTTCATAGCACCATTATGATGACCCCCTTTCTTGAATCACTGATATTGGCCTAATTTGGGGCAGAATCTTTGTTCTAAAGTAAGACCCAGATCTGCCAATTACCATGAAATCATGCCACCTGCTCCATCTTGAAGCGGGGGATGATGCGAGTGGTAGAGAGAGAGAGAGGGAGAGTGGATGCTGGGAGTGGTAGAGAGAGAGAGGGAGAGTGGATGATGCGAGTGGTAGAGAAGAGGGAGAGTGGATGATGGGAGTGGTAGAGAGAGAGAGAGAGTGGATGATGCGAGTGGTAGAGAGAGAGAGAGGGAGAGTGGATGATGCGAGTGGTAGAGAGAGAGAGAGGGAGAGTGGATGATGCGAGTGGTAGAGAAGAGAGAGAGGGAGAGTGGATGATGCGAGTGGTAGAGAGAGAGAGAGAGAGGGAGAGTGGATGATGCGAGTGGTAGAGAAGAGGGAGAGTGGATGATGCGAGTGGTAGAGAAGAGGGAGAGTGGATGATGGGAGTGGTAGAGAGAGAGAGAGGGAGAGTGGATGATGCGAGTGGTAGAGAGAGAGGGAGAGTGGATGATGCGAGTGGTAGAGAGAGAGAGGGAGAGTGGATGATGAAAGTGGTAGAGAAGAGGAGATTGGAAGCAAGAGGAATGGGAGAGGAAGGGAGAGTGGATGCAAGGGCAGGGATTTGGATGTGAGAGTGAAGCTTGCACATACAAAGAGAGAGAGAGAGTGTGTGTGTGTGTGAGAGAGAGAGAGAGAGAGAGAGAGAGACAAAAATGTTGTGTGTGGACAGGGGGATAGAGGGGTTGGAAGATTTGGAAGTTATTTTTCAGGAGGATGAAATTTGAGATAATTTTAGTAGAGGTAAAAGCTAAGGAACGTCCAATAATTAGAGAAAAGCAAGAGAGTGCATAAATTCACAAAAAGGTGCCAAACTGACCAATTTTCAGCATTTGGGGTTACATATTTTGGGAGTTTGGTCTTTAATGGGTCTGGTGTTTATCTTTTTGGTTTGACTGGGTTATTAATGCCCTTCTGGCTCTCAAAGATGATTTTGTCTGTTTGGACCCAGAAGGACCTTCACTCATATACATCAACACAGAGTTAATGCCCTTCAGGCTCTCAACATACCTTATCATCATAGGCTTCTGATTGACAGTTAGCCTCCCATCATCTTGTAGCAAGGTGAAGAGGGATGATTCACTTGTTGCATAAGTCATAATAAATGCTGAAGTAGCCCCGGCCGAGGTGCTAAGGTTACTACTCCTTGGACAAAACAGCTCTGCTAAAAGCTGTTGCTTGGGAGTCTACCCAGAGGGTATACCTGTGGAGGATTAATACACATACATTATACGTGTAGGACACACAGATGCCTGTCGTTGGGATGGGTGTGAAAGATGGGCATCTTCTAATGTCTTTGTCTTGTTCTTCTTTATTACCCCCTCATTTATATTTTTTGTCTCAGTTAACATCATGATCTCAATTTCGCTTATCCTTAAAAAAAATTTTAAAATTAATTTGTTATATTCAATTGCATATTTTTAATCACCCCCTTGGATAGAAATGGATTGGCTACTACATTGATAAGAGGTTGTTTCCACTTTATAATTCATATTTCACATAGCAAGTATTATAGAACACCTACGGGTATCCTTGTCATTTGATTGGAGGATTGTTGGTCACATGATATTCAATAGATGTTATATTGCACGGTCATGCATTCTTGGTTACTATATGCGCCGTGCATTTTTTGTTATATGCAGGCTGCGTACCTCTCTTCCGTGCGCGCGCGTATCCCTCCGTGTATCTGACGCGAAGGCAATCTGAATGTAATCGAGAAGGCTTGACTCCAACTTTAATTTATCTTTAATATAAGGAGTAAAGCAAATTTTGTTGATTAACGTTGTATTATATCTTCTTCGATGTTGTATAAAACAAATAATGAATGTTTCATTCGTTGAAAGATCAACGTTAATTCTATTGAACTTGGCTGACGCCTCGAAGAATAGATGTTAATCTTTCAACTCATGAAAATATTCGCACTATTGAACTCATAACCATTCATTATTTGTGTATAATAATCCACATTGCAAAGGAAAATCCAGACATTTGATTTCAAATGAGTATAATTTTTTTTTCATATTTTGTTCATATTAATTTTCATATTCTTCCTGCCACTTTCAATACATACCTGCCAACCTGAGTATTCTGATTTTCTGGATTTTTAGGACCTGAAAATTTGAAATATTCAGATTTTTCAAAATTTCAATTTTTTGGGGGGTGCTAAAGTCAAAATAAGCCTGTTTTTTATCATGTGCCGCGATTTGAGAGTTCATATATTGCATGCGTTGAATGGCTGCATGATCAAGCAGCAAATATGTACTTGCTTTTTGGTACAGATTTACCACATACATGTATTACTAGTTACACTGCCGCTGCATGTGCAATTTCTTGTTTTTGAAAGCATACCGTGCTCAAAATTCCTAATTCTTATTTTTAATGTTGGCAGGTATATATTCAATACATAAAAAATACTAGATACTAAATTAAATACTACATTATATCACACATTTTGCTCAGTGATTTTGTTATTAAAATTGTATATTTCAGCATAAATATAATCATGATCATCACAGAGAAATGAATGCTGAAACAGAGGGTGGGTTTCTCTTTCACAAATATTGTGTTACCATAAACATGCTTCCTGCAGCAGTGAGGAAGATATATGGGAACAGGTGGATACATGGAAGATACATGATAGCTACTTGAACTTGTTCTGACACAAGAATTTGATTTTCCCTCTTTGTCAAGTCCGGGAAATGGTGCGCAAAATATGGGCTTTGTCAAGCTGGCACTCATGAGAAGTTGTGACACAATAACAGGGTATATTGATAAAATACATGTTATAAGAAGTACTAGTTTTATGTGACAGATACATAAACACACGTGAGATAGTTTAAGATATTATATAGACTATGGTTGTATTTTATATCTATAGTAATTTTCCCTCTTCCTCTTTCAATACTTCAATAACTTTTTTTTCTACTACCAAACTAAAGTCTGCCTTCTTTCTCTTTGCCATCTTCGTATTGCATCTATTTTATTTCTCGCCGAGTTTGGTTGGCTCTTTCCCTCCCTATTATAACTGAATTTCACAGAGGAGCTAGGTGTACATGTAGGTATGCAGTAAACAGCTAGAGTGACATTACAAAACCATGATCACTTCATGTTTATACACTATGTTGAGTGCACTACAGCCAATCAACAGCTAGTGCAGTGAACTTCGTTGCCCATTTTCTTTCTTTCGTGAGAACCCCCCCCCCCCC
>BEXV01001196.1:89529-100738 GCA_003118195.1 Hemicentrotus pulcherrimus
GGGGGGGGGTTTGGCCACATGTTCGTGTAGTCTCAACTTCATCTTTAAATTCAAATATTTGGGATAATGTTTAATTGATAATAGAACTGAATATCATTTCTGACAGGTTTGTACATGTAGATGTAGGTCAGTATTTTACAGAGTAACCATGCTTAATATATGAGGTTATCTGGTGCATTTTGAATTTAATATGTACCTTCGATCTAATGTCTATTCTGTATTTATTACAGCATACTGATTCCATTCTTAATGCCATTACTGATCTATGTATTAGACATGGATTTATAACAGCCATGTATTATTTCTCATCTGATATCCACTTAATTTCCACTAAAAGGCTGATTTTCTTTAGATAAACAGCTTGAGATGGAGATTTAGAACTTCCACAATTACGCATCTCTCTACATTCATCCCAATCTTGGGGCTATATTGATTTGGAATGATATATGAGAAAAACAAGCAGAGTTTCTTATTTCCGCCATCTTGATGCATTAAGAGGTGCGCTATGCGCCTCCAGGTAGCTCTCTCATTTCACGTTTGATCCAAATCTGAGATCCGTGGCATAGAAAATAATGTAACTGTACACCGTTCATGATGGTCAAGGAGGTTTGAGCATGACTCTTATGCTTTAACAGCTGTAAATGGCATGCTTCTTGACGGTGGAGAAGAGACAATGCTCAAATTGAGTATAGTAGCGAAGCCCACGGTATACAGAGATGCTCACATTTATCTACATGTGCATTTGGGCCCTGATTCATTAAAATTGTTATTAATAACAAGTCACAATAATGGTTATAACCCACTAAAAATTGTGAAATTTGATTTGATGAGAGCAGATTTGTAATTGAATAATATATATATTTTTTTATTGATAACAAGTTTAATGAAACAGGCCCCCGTAAATAGTGGTGTAGTGTGAGTTTAGCCAGGGTGAAAAGCAAATTAGAAGGCCACTGATTAGGGAGAAAGGTAAAGAGAGGGGATGTAGGGAGGGAGGGAGGGTCCATCATATTCTTTTTGTTCAATTCCACTTCTCCAATTTATGTTCTCTCCCTTTTTGGGGGGCTTTCTTATATTTTTTTTAAATTTTTAAATGTCATTCAATTGAGGGTAGGGGTATATGCCCCTTCCCCTGTAGCTACACCTTTCTCCTTGTGGCCAGGGCAAAGGGGGGGGGGGGGGGGAGTTCTCATCCAGAGATGTGATCAATCAGTGTCTATGTCACAGATCTAGATGTTGCCTTGTGCAAATGGCCGATAAAAGAAGTCCTACTCGGTTACACTGAATTGGGTTACTCCTAATGACTGATGGATATTTCTTGAAATGATTTTGCATTGGCAGAGAGAATTTGAGCATTCACTATTGTCTAATTTCACCTATTTTCCCTTTTTTTTTTCCTTCTTGATTTCTGAAGTTGCCACAATCACCCCGTTTGGAGTCCCAACGTAAGTATATAAAAGATTTGTCAGATGTTGATCCAATATACTGTACATGTATACAACAACATAAATGCAATCATGTATCATATAATGTAAGTAGTTTTTACAAGTTCATCTGCAATATTCTTCACAACCTGTACATTTTCCACTCAATGATCAAAGCTGAAAAAGATTTAACAGATAAAAAAAGTTGGCGACCCTGTAATGATACCAATTGTAGGACAAGGTTGTCATTTTTATTACCATTGCCTTACAGCATTTATACTATTTTTTCAAATTACTACCGTTAGTCTATTTTGTAGAGGTCTATTTAATTTAAATGCAGTAATAATTCCAATGAGTATTAACCTGTACAGTCCTTTATGTATATTTAAGTACATGGAATATTGAATTATCAGCTCTGTGAATTATTGTCAATATATTTATCCGATTTAATTTTATTAACGATGACAGAGCGCGTTATTTCATCATCATGGAAAGACCTATGAACAACGAGACCGAACTCCACACCGGTGACAAAGCTACACTGAGGTGTCGCATCATCGGAGACCCAACGCCCCATTACAAGTGGTATAAGAACGACGCCCTACTCACCGAGGAGCGTAGGGACCGGAGGATAACGACCAAGGAGTATGAATGGGGTTCAAAACTCAGTATCAGGAACGTAGACACCACCGATACAGGGTACTACAAGTGTGTGGCAGAGAACAGGGCTGGTGTGAGATCTACAATGGGTATTCTCTTTGCTAGGATTGGTAAGTCAAGGATTAGAGGTCCCGCCAAATATCACTTCACAAAATATATTAAACTTTATCCTGCTTCTATCCCCCCAAAATGCTGAGTTACAAATGATTTAGCACTAGCTTTTTGAGAACTTGACATTTACATGGTTAGAAGTATACATTCTTTTTAGATTCCTTCGTATATAGACTGATTAGGAACTACAGAATTGTCCAACGAGGTACCCTTTCTTTGGTTCATGCAACGGCTTTGCATTTGTACAAGTCCATGTAATTTGTTTCTATGCTGTTTGAAAGTATAATCAGAGCTTATGCATATGCAATATAGAGGGATCCAATTTGTCAGTATGTGGGACTACCACACTTTGATTTGACAGATTGCAAATCCATCCTGTCATATCATCATTTAGAGGCGAAATTTCCATCATATTTCCCTCTCCACCATTTATTTGAGAAGGGATTGGAGAAGAAAGTTGAGCAGTTGGAGCTCCGACGTGGGCAAATATTTAGCCGGTGACCCTTTTGAACTCGTCAAATACAAACCGAGCAATATCACACTTTTCTGCAAATAATCGCTCTCTTAATGCACAGCTTCACAAAGAAACAGACGTGCATGCGGCTTTGTACGCTCAAACACACAATTTTGCTCAAGACTGCTATAAATTATGGACAATCATATCGCATTTCACTAATAGCCTATACGTGGATGTGGGAATATGACTTTCTCTGTATGGTGTCTTAAAAATAATAAATGGTGAGTCCGCAGTAAAGGGCAAACATGAAATAGATTGACCTCTGCTTGTACTCTCGCTTATGTTGAAAGTGTTCATAATCATCCAGGACTATTGCCACTTACAGAGCCTGGGGGGTGTTTCACAAAGATCCTAAGATTAACTTAACTCTAAGTTTGACTTAAAAATTATGCAGAGCCATTTGTAGCCTTAAAATGAAATAAATTAAAATGCAAAAATTCAAGTATTTTAGACTATTTATCAATTCCACATCAAGAACACAAAATCTCCTTGCTAATAGAAAATATGAATAATTTGAATCAACATTTTATGCTTTTTAAAATGACATTTACAAAATATTTTCAAAGATACTAACGGCTTTCCATAACTGTTAAGTCCAACTTAGAGATAGTTCTACCAAGGATCTTTGTGAAACACCCCCCCTTCCAACCCCCTGGTAAATCCATGAGCAGGAAGGGCAAAAATATCATCATTCTTTGTATTTCTTTTTCTCTGTCTTCCAATATGTTATTTGATGCCAGATAATATAATGAAAAGAAAATAGTTGGTAGAATTTGTGAATTGGTAATATGGTGTAAAATCACTATTTCGCCTTACAGTTTTGATTCTCTGAAGAGATAAATCTGATCAATTTATCTGTTTAAAACATTTGTGCCATGAATACAATATTCAGATTAAATCCTTTTATTTCCCTCAAGCCATTTAAGTTTGTAGAACGTGATTTCAACACTTTCGTAATTTTTTAAGATTATGGAAGAAAAACTGTAACTTCCAAATTGAACTCAAGAATTTCTATCAAGTAGAAGCAGGAAGAGAGAGTGTTTGGAGCTGGCATCTGAATATTTCTAGAAAAACCGGTAGCAGAATGGGGTTTGAGAAATGGTTGTATTTGCTCAAGTATTCATAGCGATTGGCAGGCGAGATGAGTCAATACAGTGACAGCTGAGTCAATTGACAGAGAAGGTTGAGAAGGTGCTTCATAACATACGCTTTACCTCAGATCAGCATTTCTGCCCTGTTCATACATGGGTGCTCCTCAAGCTTAAATTCAGATGGATGTTTCTACCCTGTTCATGCATAAATGCTACATACGCTTTGCCCTCAGATCAGCATTTCAACGCTGTTTATACATGGGTGCTCTATATGCTATACCCATAGTAAATCTCCTCACAATCATCAAACTTTGATACCCTGTAACTGTAACATACAGCGTTTCAACTCAACACTCTTTACCCTCCTATCACTGTTTTAAATGCGTTCATATATAGGTGCTCCGTGTACCTTACTGTGCCGTTCATTGTTTCCACCGTGTGCACATATCTGGGGTTTTCATTGCATATGTTTTTCCCTCACTGTTAACACCGGTCTTCATTTGCCTTCTAAATGAATTCATATCTTTATCTTTGCTATGACCATTGAAATGTGATATAAATAGTTTTAAATTGAGAATACAATGGACACTGATGTGCTCCTCCTACATGTACATGTAACTACTGCATTTTATCAACTTACAATTGGTGCATATAGTGAATATTAAAAGGAATTTACGGTGTACAGTTAATACTGCATGGTGTGACTGCTGTGTATTACACTGTTAGAGACATTGTCAGCTTATCCAAGGGAGTTTCCCTTTCCTAGTTGTCTCGTCTCTAATACCTATGATTTACATACTTTGATAATAGGTAGTTGGGCTGAATACATAACATGAGCAAAATATGAGCAGTGACTTCACATAGAAGCAAATACTAGGCTCTGATAGCACCTTTACACGCAAGTACATGTACCTATGAATTTGAAGTTGGAAGTCTTTACTGCAAGAAACTTGCATGGATAGCTGTGAAAAAATCCAGTCTTGAAATTGATTTATTTCATGGTATGAAACTTTCATGGATCTGGAGAATGCAATTAATTCATGAAAGCTTCTTGCACACAAATTTTTGGGGTTTTACAGGACTTTGTCCTTTGACTATACTTTGATAAGCATTCATGTGCTGTACAAATGTAAATTCTCTTATCATTTTTGTATTTCTATCAGAATAGCTTCCCAAAGGTATGCATAAATGTGAACACAGAGGTATAGGATCTTTAGTACCGTCCACTTTGTAGTCACTTCAGCATTCAGCTCATCTACCCCTCGTACACGGGGGCAGCCTCTGTTTGTCAAAATTTCCATGGCTTTTTGTACCATGTTAGAATACAAACATTTTATACATGCAAATAACACCTTTTTTGAGACCTTGATGTATTTGAGTTGGATGTAACTGGATCCGTCCCTTCGTGTTTGCACGCCAATAATCCTTGTGAGCCGTTTACCAACGAAGAAATAAGTTTGCTCCATAAAAGGAAGTAATAGAATCACGGAAGATTGATCAGGAAAAGTAAAAAATATTGTAATCTGATTTCCAGGGTAGATTGCCTGGAATGTTTATTTTTCCCACTGCCTTGAAATGTGGGGAGGTTGTGTGGTGGAAGAGATTGAATTAAGATTGGGGAAACTGTTCAACAACGCATTTAAACTCCAGAAGCCTTATCAAGCACAAATGAACTTGCACGGTGAAAACAACATGCTTTGAATACACAATGGTAATGCAGAAGGAATGAATGGAAAGGAAGGAGAATGGTTAAATACTACTCTTTTCCAATCATTTTCAATACTGCTTACCGGTATTTCAGAATTGGATTTGAGTGTTAATTAAGTTTCATTGTATAACTGCAAATACAGTATAAATGTTTGCAAGGGAAAGTACATCCATTTAGTTCATATGTATGTCCATAACTACATTTTACCTTATGCACACTCAACTAAAATCATTGTCCAGATTTGTGAAAGGTATAAATTACGGAAGAAATGTAATGGAAATTTTAAAGGAAAATAATTCTTTTTTTTCTACCTGTAATCTAAAGTCATTGTTTTCTTTTCTTTTCTTTCCTATTTCTACAGCAAGTGAAACCACTCGGCCTGTAGCTGCTATGTAAGTGATTTAATTGTTTTTATTTGGTTAACTTGTAGTAAATACCCTACTAGTAATGACCAAAGACTGGTCTAGAATAGAACAGTTTTTCATTTCTTTGCTCAAACCATTTTAATTAATTTATTGATATACTGCCAATCTGTTACAGGCAATAGTAAACTAATATACCATGCACTGAGAGGCTCTAGTTGAAATTATGGATCGAGGTGGTAGGAATAGCAGTATTTGCTGAGGGGCGTAGTCCCAAAGAAAATAGTGGTATTTCTGTCGCCGAGGAATCTATAATTTCACTAGTGGCTTGAAATAGTGCATGATATATTTGTTTTATATTTTTCAAACCAACCTTCAAACAAAAAAAATAATGATAATAATAATGTTTACTGTTACTGAAGTAGTGAAGAGTGCAGTGAGAGCAGCGCAGACGCGCGACCCCGACTGATAGCACATTAATCTTGATCAATCATTTATATATGACGTCATCCATGGTATAGTGCACTATCATGGATGACGTCACAGTTACATCATAGCAATGTTATGTTTTCTCACGTGATGCTATGTTGACCAATCACTGAAGATATATGATGTTAAAAAGATAACTTTTCTAGTTGAGTGAAACAATGAAACTATTCTTTTTTTACCACTCCCTCTCTAGTCCATCTCAAGGTTACTGTCAGCCCTATCGAGGGATGACATGCTCCAACTTCATCAGCAACCACTCCATCTAAGTGACCGACTTCCAAGCTCAGAAGCTCATCGATGAACGCCTGACCCAAGCATTCCTGCTGATGGCCCGTGACCTCAGCCCGCAGTGTCAGCAGTACGCCATCCCCTCCCTCTGCTTCTTAGCGTTCCCGTTCTGCGACGAGACGAGGCAGGAGCCGCGCGGGAGAGAGCTCTGCAGGGACGAGTGTGAGATCCTGGAGCAGGATATCTGTAAGACGGAGTACCAGATTGCCAAGGAGATGCCTAATGTGATCTTACCGGACTGCTCGAGGTTACCGGCTATCGGCACCAATGCAAACGCTAACTGCATACGTGTGGGCCTACCAGATGTCGCCGCAGTCACAGGTATTGTAATATATTTTTATTCTTTTATATTTAGATTCAGTGTCTTCGCTGAAGGAAATTTTATTATAAGTGAGCATGGTGAGAACAAAAATTCTGTCATGTAACTTTAAAAAAAAAATTGGTACCAAGAAATTTCATAGATCTCTCTCTCAAGTTGCTTAGATACTTCAGTGGTAAGCTCTTTATAAGCACCGTTTTTATTATTATTTTTATTATTTAACTAACAGTCTCCTTTTTGGTTCAATGACATATAGATCAATTGAAATGAGAGCAAAGATTCATATTACATTTTTAACCACTTTGATGTTAGAAGCTGTCAGTGTGTTTATTCAGTTATTATTATGATTCATTACTAAAGCATTGGTAGAACCATCAGATCTCTCTTTCAAGAACCAGTCCTAATTGACCTTGACAAGTCCATGTAGAGCAATACTTGTTCTCATTATTGACAGTAGGTCAGTAAAGAGACACTGTGCAAACTTCACCTGCCTCACTGACATAGATTTACATATAGTGGGACTGATGTTTGCCATCCTAGAAACAAAGCAAACAACCTCCCACTGATGACTGACCAAAGGGTGACTATTGTTTGGCTAATACCACAATTAATTTCCCATTAGGAACCTGGTTGATTTGTTTATCTTGCGTTTAAATTAAAACCACCATAAGTTCAATAAGTTCAACATTGCTCCGAGAACTCTGTAAGTTGATGCGTCAAAGTCCACAAGAACGGGCCTGTATTCTGAAGGGTCCTTTATATAGTTGTAGGCCAATTAAACCAACCAAAATTCATTTATATACACTATTTTCTTGGTGGAGATAAGCTTATTTTTTCTTCTTGAATTTGATAATAGATTTATGCATTGTAAAGTGTGATACCCTTACTGTTTTACCAAGCATGAACCTGTAACTGTGATATCTCACCAATCTTCTTGTTTTCTCTGTGTCTATACATGTATATCTCTTCATCCTGGTCTGTCTGTATACACCTCTCATTCATGTACACATACATGACTGTTGCCTAGAAAGTTGGAATCATTCTTTTCTTACCTCTTTTTATGACATAATTGTGACAGTATAGTGTATTTATCATACTTTATTGATCAATCTAATGAGTCAAAGAGATTGTGGAGATATAAACTTTATCTATCAAGAATAAACCATTATTCTCACAATCACCTCATAAAAAGAGGTAAGAAAATGTATTCCAACTTTATGAGCAACAGTGTTTTCATAAAGGTGTCATTTTACCTATTTTCTCTAAACTCCAGTCATGTTTATTCTTCAAAATCCTTGGACTGTATATTTTTCATCTTTCACTTTCTCTGTCTCCAATTACCCTCCACTTTCCTGCCTCTGTATAACTCACTAAGATGATCTCACTCAGTCTGGTGGCTTTACCTGTCTCAGTTTTCACGTTTAAGTCCCATTCTGTTTCTTTCTGTGTTATATTGTGCTTATATTTCTCTTTCTTCATTTCTCTCTCTCTCACTTTCTTTCTGTCTCTATTTTTTTCACTTTATTTCCTTTTCTCTCTATCTCTCTCACCTTCTTCTCTTTTTCCTATCTTTCATCTCTCTTTCTCTCTTTCCTCACTCTCTCCTCTCTCTGTCTCTCACTCTCTCCTCTCTCTCTGTCTCCCACTCTGTCTATATATATCTCTCTCTCTCTCTTTCTCACTGTCTTCTCTCACTCCCACACACATATGCTCACACCTCCATTTCCCCCCTCCCTCTCTCTTTTCCTATCCCTCTTTTATCCCCCCACCCCACCCTCTCTTCGTTGATTAAACATTTCTCTCCATCCCCATCTTGTTCATTAGATCACAAATGTTACAACGATACAGGAGAAGATTACCGAGGCAGAATCAACACAACCAAATCAGGATTTGCCTGTCAGTCTTGGGATAAGCAAGAGGTATACAATCAGATTTAGAGCTTCAATCCATGAGTCACGAATCTTGTCCAAGAAAATAGATATATGTAACTTGGAATAGCTACTTTTCCCTGAAATGGACACAGATTCATGTGTCTTGAAAAATAATCCTGTGGAAAATGTTCAGTGCTCAGTTGAGTAGTGAAGGAAAGAAATTGAACCAACTTTTCCTATTACTTCTTGTAAATATACATATCATATATATATTTAAAGGTGTTGTTTTATCTTCACATAATATATATTGTAAAAATCTCCAAAAGGTTGAGGGTTTACAAAAAAAAAGGCAAACCGTAAATTACTTGATTGGAATTGACTAATGAAGAAAATGATGCCCTTGATCAAAACAACATTCCACTCCAAGGAAAACCAGAAGGATGGTAAGAAACTCAACCTAAACCATTTTGACAAACATGACCTGCTTTAACAGCCCAAACTGCATGTTAAGCGTAAAGGTAATTATCATGGGGTTTTTATCTTGGTGTCATTCCCCCTTATCGCTTTCTTCTTTACCTTCCATCAGCCTCACGAGCATGCCCTGTGGCCTTCTCACTACCGAGAGCTTGCAGGAGGACATAACTTCTGCCGTAACCCTGGCAACGGCCTGGACAAACCCTGGTGCTTCACGACCAACCCGGATGTTAGGGCAGAGAAGTGTGACATGCCCAGATGTGGTAAGGAAGTGATTGTAAACTATATCATCTACTTGGAGAAAGCAGGGTGTAACTCTATATACAATTGTATCAATTGAAGATAACCTTGAGTTCTGGTAAAAAAAGAAAAAGAATTCTCTCAGAATCAACGAAACTTACACTGAATGTTCAAGGTTAGAAATAAATGGCATGTGCCAAACAATTTTGGCAGAAAATGTATGCTGGCTGATTAATAAGCATAGAAAGATAAGGAAAATAAAGATATAGTAGCCCCCGACACCATTTTTGTAGTCCCATATACATCTTTCTGTGTGCAGTGCTGGTTACTTTACCAAAACTGGGCCAAAATTATTATGATTTTGATCACTCAAGAACCTTGCAGTACACACCAATACTTACATGCTACATGATCAACTTTTTCTGATCTATTTCACACCTTTTCTTTCACAATGCAATCGCATTACCAGTACTAAAGTTTATCTTTAACAGCCTTCTGTGTCTCAGGATAAGATATATGCTCTATTGGTAACTGCTTGGCTCTCAGTGTTTTAAGGATGTTCCACAGTAATGTTCATGTGCACCATTACTGGGCAGGGCCAGCTGGTAAGGTAGTCACCATCTACAGTGCCTGAAGTTCCTGGTATTGCGCATAGTAAATACATACTGTGCATAAGGTACACACAAACATTACAGGGAAGTCCTTAGCTGTTCCTAACTTGAATTCTTCACCATTATACTATACACTACATCTAACCCTAGGACTACTATTAACCCATTCATAAAAGTTAGCAATATCATTGATGAAATTGACCACGGAAAAAAAAAAGTGCAAGAGCAGATGTCACACCCTTTTTACTTGTTGTGTCTTTGTTGTATCTATCTTGCATCTTTTTCGTCATCACATGTGTCTTGTCATGGTGGACACTTCACTTGGCTTCACATGACTTCAATACATTCAGTGGTTCATGCTTACTGCTTAATGGATTTACTTTTTCTTCTGATTACAAAGAAAGTGTCTAAATATATTTAAAAGACAAAAATATGATATGTACTGTATTGTACCAGAGCTATGTTGGTCAATCTTAAATTCAAGATGGACTAAGGATAGGAAGAGATATGGGAGCTTGTTTGTTACATAATCATTATTCTCCCTTTTTGTATAAGTTGAGGAAATCTACATTAGTGGGGTATCATCATCTGCTGTTACCATGGATACCGCATCACTAAGCCATGATAATTGTGAGCAATATCCTTGGCTGAAATCCTAGAGATATCATGATCTATATGCCTCAAGATTTCTTTTCTCTTACATCCTTCTAAAAGTGACAGAAATAATTTGAAGTCATTGATGCAAGAGCTGGGAGTCTGATGATGTAACCATGGTGACCCATCTAAGTAGGGTAATCACTTTCTTCCCTGCTAATGATCTCCCACCATGATGACTTGGAGAATGGGTTTCTGGAGACTACTTTTCAGTGTTACAAAAGGACAATGATGTATTCGATATTTGAATAATTAGATTTCTTCCTTTTAAAGATAAAGTTGAGTTCTGGTCATGTGATTGCATTGTGAAAGAAACGGTGTGGAATCTATCAGAAAAGGTTGATCATCTAGTATAAAAGTATTTGTGTGTATTGCAAGGTTCTGGAATCA
>BEXV01001196.1:101635-124883 GCA_003118195.1 Hemicentrotus pulcherrimus
CAAAAGGCGCTTGCAGCGGCGATTGTCCACATTGCCTGACGAAGACTAGCAGTTAGCAGTCGAAACGTCGCAACTCTCGTTTGCTCTCTTCGTGTGACAACTGATCAACTACCAATCTAACACTTTTCATGCCTGTAATGTGCAAGGTTTTCTTTTGATAAACTCAGAATAAGGGCCACGTACCTGTTGATTCATGTAAGCGTACTCTTTGATGAGATAAAGGGTCAAACAATGAAATAATAAGGCCAAGGTTACTGGGGATCAAAGACGCAAAAACATGTTTGATATTTCAACTAATATGAATTCTTTTTCATGTTTTGTTCCATTAAAAAAGTATCACAAATATTTGAAAAACATTATAAATGAGGTAAATGAACATTTCCTATTATATTTTAGAATACTAGTAACATTGCAGTAGAGCATACTTGAAAAGAATAAAGAAGAAATGAAAATGTGGAGTTGAACTGAATTCTAACAAACTGTTTTCAATGCATACCAAATAAAGTCTTTTAAAATGAATTAAAACATTGCCTCAAAAAGGTTGACATGCAATAACTATTTAAAAGTCTCTTCTGTGATTGCTAAAGAAATCAAATATCTCAGTTGTAAGAATGATTGCTTGCATAGAACTTGATGATGCTTTGGTTAACTCATGTGGGAAGACACAAAACGTCTGCTGTAGCGTGATATGACGAAGTCATATATTATGATCCAGACATTACTTAGATTTCAAAGGATTTCATCACTTTTTGTCCATTGTAAAAAGACACATTGAAGCCACCCACATACCCTAAAACCATCATTTGTAAGCATTTACAGATGTTTGTAAAAGGCCTGGGAAATATGAGATCAAGTTTGAAATATTGATGTTTACTTAGGGACAGTAACATACCAATCTCTCTGGAAACTATTCTGATGCTGTTCTGACATTGCTTGTTAAAAGAACCTTCCCATTGTTATTCACCCTTTTGACATCCTGCCGTGTATTGTGGTGTGCAACCTCTTGCATATATATGAAAACACACTGTTGTACATGTGCACAAGACTTTACTATGTGCTAGGATGTACTCAATACTGTTCTTCTACATGAATATTCCTGTGAAGGAATTGGGTCCTAGCCCTCGAGGGGAATATGAATTTATGGTCAATTAGATTCAGCTCGTTTTGTAGAGATGCCATGTTTGAACTCTGATCCCGCAGCTTCCACAATTTGCCTCAAATGACAAAGACATTTTATTAAGTCTTTTTTTTTTGTCAGTCGCTTTACTCATTGTTAAATCTAATGAAAATCATTTTGAAAAAAGTTACACTATTATCATAAATATTGATCAGGGCCCCATCTGAAAAAAGAGTTTCGATTGATTCAAATCAATCAGTCCTCCAATCAATCGCAAGTAGTTTGCAGTTTCCTATCTCTTAATACGTAAGTAGTTATTGATTGACTGATATCAATCACAACTGTTTATAAGAAGGCCAAGGTATTTGAATAACCTGATAGTTATCCACCCTAGACACCATTTACGTCTAATGACAAAGATTTTGAAACAACATTTTCCCTTTTTCACTCTACTCGTTGGTGATTCAAATGACTTATGGTCTGTCATTATGAAGCAAAATTGTACATCAGAAATTAAAATTACTTTATAAAGCAATCATCAAAAAAAAATTGTTCTAGACATTGTGTACATGATGTACATGTATATTTAAAAGCGAGTAAGCTATCTGTAACGTGGTTCATAAATCTGAATAGCACAGGTGTCTTTCTCTCCATTGCATTATAATTCATGAAAATCTTGTAACTTTACAGTGCAATCTTTATTGAGATTTATGACAATTTTATTAAGAATTATGAGATTTATTTGAGGATGTCAGGTTTAGATTCAATAGTTATAAAAACAGTCATATTTCTTCATACTGAAATGCTATACAAACAAAAAAATGTTTTGGTTTCATGATAATTGGGCCCCTCCATTAAAAATGCTTAGTGCTTCAGAGTTAACTCTCAGGAGAGGTAGGAAATAAGGCCAAGGCCAAACTAGATGTTATTTCCTTCAGCTCATCAGGGTTTTTAAATACCCTTGCTACCCATCAAACTGTCAATGTGTAATGCACACTCTTACATCCATCCATTCATTTCAATCAATGCATGGCTTGGGAATTGTGCAATAATGACAAATGCTTCAATAACAATAGCTCCATGGTCAAATCATAACATAAATCATTTTCCTTCTGATTATTTGTTTTTACATTTTTGTAATTTTATATGGTGGTATCATGCGGCATCCCACAGGGAATGGAGTTAGGTCCAGTCCTTTTTTTTCTATAATCCGTGTTAACGATGCTGTATGTATACCAACTTCAACCCTGGATGAAACCTACATAGGCACAGTACTTTAATGTCCTCATATCCAATGGGCCAGCTATGCATTTGGTGATAATACACTTAATTTAGTCCATGTTGAGGTTTTAATCAAGATTTAGACCTTGGGTTAAGGTAGCTTAAAGAAATGGAGTCGCATGAAAAGATTGCTTTCGGTGATAATACACTTAATTTAGTCCATGTTGAGGTTTTAATCAAGATTTAGACCTTGGGTTAAGGTAGCTTAAAGAAATGGAGTCGCATGAAAAGATGCTTTCGTTTTCATTTTTACATTTTGCTAAACTGCCTAAAAGAAATCTCCTTTGTGACTGCTGGCCTATATCTTTCAAGATATAGAGCACAGACCACAGAGGTAATGTTAATCAAGTCTAAGTCTGATCACCGGTAGGGGACCGGTGGGCAGAGGGGCTTTGATTTCAGCTGATGAACATTTGAAAGATGTGTATGCTTCTAGGAATTCTGATTCATAATGCAACTATCAGCATGTGGAGCAAAATGAGAAGTCAAAGGTCAACTGCAGTGACCCTTGACCTCTTAACTGATTTCTACCTGCAAGAATTCCTTTGATCTGATATCTTATTACTCAAGACCATAATGATATATCTTATATGGATGGATGGACAAGTTTTCTTTAGTTAACCCCGAAAGCGCTATTGGCAGATTTTATCACTCCAATTCTAATAATGTATTAAAAATAGCCAAAAAAGTTTTTTGTTTTTTTTACTTGAAATTGAGAGTAGGTTCATAAACAGATAATCCAAGCCCCAAAAGGTATGCTGTTATATTGCACCAGATGCACTTTAAATAGAAAAACCACAGTTTCTCAAAAATGTTGTGAGATGCAACATATTCTTACCAGCAGGCCCCCAAAGAATGACCTTTTTTCCTATAAATTTCTAGTATTTACACTAGGCTAATTTACATTTTGCTGGTAATTTAATTAAACTGTCTTATATTTCTTTCTAGGAATTTTCTGTTATTATTGTGTATTCTATCTTACTTATGTTTATAATGCAGATGCTCTTATGTAATCTCTTTTTTGTTTCTTCTCAAGTGCGCCTTGAGCATTTGATTTAGAGTGGATATGGCACCTTACAAATCTCATATACATGTATTGTTATCATTATTATCAATGTTTTTGTTTGTTCATGTTTTTTGACAACCTTCTTCTGATTTTTGTTATCCACCTTAGATGAGCTAACTGGAAGCGGAGTGGTCAGCAGACCCACTATCCTCTACATCATCGTTCCCGCCGTAACAGTCATAGTCGTCATCCTCCTCATCTGTGGGTGTGTGTGCTTCTGTTGGAGACAGACCAAGTCTCAGCGCTATGGGGGCGTGGCTAGCAGGACCAGGCCTAGTGAGATGGTGGCCCTCCAACAGAAACTACAGGTCAGTTCAGGCAATATGTTTGAGACCGTAGATGTTAACTGCCTGTATCTCTATAGAAATTAGAAATTACCAGACTGGCACAGCTCATAGCACACATTAAATTCAAAAATATATTTAAATACTGGCTTTACTGGTGGAATATGCATCTCTGAATGTTTTAACACCTGTCATAATACTCAGATAAATACATACATGTCACCCTAAGGCTGGAAAGAGGTTTAGACACTAGTTCAAATATATTTTAGGATGAATCTGTATAGGGTACTGAAGCTGTGACGTCATAAAAATCTATTTTAAAAATATCTAATGGTTAGGAGCTAGAGCATACATGTATAACAATGAGTTCCCATAGGACATATATTTATTCAGATGGTCATATCTCAGCTAATACTTAACCTATTCAATTGGTTTTCGACATTTGGACATTATTTTTGATGCTCGTTCAGAAAATGGAGGAAAAAAATAGAGAAATTCTAAAAATATATTTTTGATGAAGTCACAGTCTATGGGCATTGATTATAAACCATTTTATTGAAAAAAAAATCAATGGTCAGGAAACAGTCACCAGCACAACAAAGAGTGTAGTCATTGGTAGTTTCCAAATCAGATGAAATTCTATGTTTTAGATATTCACTTGTGTGGCTTTAACTTGGATAGAGACAGTGCAGTAAGGGAAGTTCTTGCATATCTGTTTGTCCTCTCCTTTTCTTATATATTACATTTCCTGTCTCATTTCTGTTTTTTATCAGGTGAAGGAGATTCCATTGGCAGCCATCAAGTTCAGTGAAGCCCTTGGGGATGGCACGTTTGGCAAGGTATGGCGAGGAGAGCTGATGGGTCTAAACAACCAGTACAGCTGTACATCCATCGTCATCAAGACATTGGACAAGGAAGCCAGCCCCGCCCTTCAGCAGGACTACCGTAACGAGACCAGCGTGATGGCATCCCTCAATCATCCCAACATCATCACTCTCTTAGGGGTGTGCACCAAGGAGAAACCCAACTGTATGCTGTTTGAGTTCTTACCTCATGGTGATCTGCATGAATTCCTAGTCAGGCACTCTCCCAATTCAGACGTTGGCTTCGGGAGCGGAGACGACGACACCCAATCCTCCTTGGATGCCTCCGATTTCTTGAACATCGCCATCCAGATAGTATCTGGCATGGATTATCTCTCTAGCAGGCATTTTGTCCATAGAGACCTTGCTGCTAGGAACTGCATGGTTGGTGAGCACCATCAGATTAAGATCACTGATTTTGGTCTGGCAAGGGATATTTATTCAGGGGATTACTATAGGATGCCCTCGCAGGCTGTTCTGCCCATCCGCTGGATGTCTCCAGAAGCTATCATGTTTGGTCGCTTCACAGTGGAGAGCGATATCTGGTCTTTTGGTGTGGTCTTATGGGAGATTTACTCGTACGGCTTGCAACCGTTTTATGGTTATAATAACAATGAGGTGATAGAGATGATCCGAACCCGTCACATCCTGCCCAGCCCTAGCGGTTGCCCTCAGTACATCTATGCACTCATGACAGAATGCTGGAGTGAAATACCTGCTAGGAGACCTCCGTTTAAGGTCATCTCCACACGCCTACGAGCATTAGACACTGTACCTATGCACACGCAAAACGGAAACATATACGGCAACCCCGCCGCGAACTTTAACCCCCAGTACAGCGGGCTGTACTCTCCACAAACGCACTGCAGCTCCGAGGGCAAGAAAAGTCACGGGTCGTCGGGGGGCAGCAGACACTCTCAACCCAAAATGGGTCTCGCTGACAAAGCCATGTCAGAGACTTCTAGCTCATCACATCATACAAGATCAACAGGACATGGTAAATCAGAAAAGGTTGAACAAACCGCTGTATAATAACCACTAATATTGTCTCTTTATCATATATGCACTTGTATAAAGTTGTACTGGAATACACTGTAACTCTCTCGTAATGCTTTGGTCTAGAATGGTTTCTATATTGCAATGTGTGAAGGCTAGAAAATAAGTTTTGCAAGTAGATATTTAAAGACAAAGAAATGTAAAAAATGTCTATTTGTGTGAATGCACTAGCATACTTGTAGGTAAATAGAGCTGATATTTGCTTTCTAGTGGCTTCATGATGTACTTAAGCAAAGGCAAAACCAAAGAATATTATCCTATGCTTATATTAAACTTTGCAACTCCGTCCTTCATTTTGTACTTGTTTTCAACCGAGTATTCCCTCTCAGTATGCTTTATCATGTAGCTACAAGTCAGGTATTCAAACTATGCACCGTATTCATTGGATTCAGTTATACTTCATAATTTTACAATTTATTTATTGAATTTGATCATTTGCTCGCGATCTACAAAGATCTTTTTCAAGTCAGCATTGATAATGATTCAACCCCCAAAGAAGTATTTGCAATGTAATGTCTGGTCATCATTATCAATTTGTCATGGATAACTAATCAAGAAAGTCAATTGATAATACTCTAAGTATTTCCGACCACTAAAAAAACTTGTAACGGAACGTTTCATTATCATTGAATTATCTTGGCTTATATATCTATCTAGAACTGAATTTCTTAAATGCCCTAGACAAGGGAATGTCTTTTCAGCCCCCTAAAAAGTGTAAAGGTGTTACAGTTTGTACAAAAAATTGCAATCGAAAAAGTATACACGCATATTTAAATCAAAATCCTATAAAAATCATGTTTATAATCCATTTTAACATTGCTACAGAGAAATTCTAATTAGTTATCATGTAAGGGAGTGATTTGATAGAGAGAGCAGGAAATCTAAGCTGCCGAATTCCTTATTAAAGCACACCAGAAAATATATTCATAGACATAGACTAGATGATTATTGGTGTGGAGATACTAACAACCAACTTCTCAAACTCTCAAAGTTTTTCTAACTTTGTCGGTTACCAGGTGTGATTCACATTTGCCAAAACATGAACTCAGTTTTTCTCATCAGTTTTCTTCAACCAAGAAAAGTATGAATAAATCTTGTTTGATTTGATTTGCCAAATTGTATATAAAGCTTTTTAAACAAATTGTGTAGTTATTCTCACATTTTATTTCCAATTTGATTTTATATTATAATACAGTATATAAATGACTATAATTTACTTTATGATTGTTTAATTTTTTTTAAACAGTAGAAGCAGGTAATTTACAATGGACATGGATGTTTTTACAAAAACATGACTAAAAATGGAGTATTAATAATAATTTTTTATTTTCTTCTTCATGAAATTAGGTCCTGTCTTAAAATGGCAACATTTCGTAACATTACTGGCCATTCTCTCTAAATTAGATCATTCAGGTTTCAATGTCAGCAAGAATGATTTTGAACGTATTCATGCCAAGAATCTTGACGGACTGAAACTGATTTGTTGGCCAGAAGAGTTTCCTATCTATGAAAAAAAAGGTGCAAAATTCCTGATTTCTACAGATAGACTCATGATGCCGAATGTGTTCATTTTGCCAAACTCTTAAATCTTTATAGTTGTTGATTTGCTACTTCAGTTAGCTATATGCCAAGGATTATTAGAATCATGAACTCAGTAAAGTGACTGGAAAATTTTGCCAAATATGCTTTTGATATGAACTCATTCTTTTCCTGTGAAGTAAATGTAAACCCCTTGCATACTGGAACCCGGTAGTCCCTGTATTTAGCCTATGGAAATGAGAGATTTTAGAAGTCAACTGGTTAAGGTAAACGCTCTGTTTAGGATGTTGTCACAGGGTCAACTTTAAAAAATAGTCACACACAGATATAGGGATGCCAACCTGACCTCATTCTCAAAAATACATTCATTTTATTTATCTAAACCTTTATATGCAAAGCTAGTAGTAATCTATTTATTAGAATAATGATATTTGGAAGTTTTTATTTCAAAGAAGTTTAATGTACATCATCTGTACCCCTGTATGCTTTTGTCGTTAAAAGTTATAAGAGCTTACAAGTAACGACATCACAAGCTTTATTAGGATGTTTGTTCAGCCATTTAAAGGGGGAATCCAACCTTCCTAGCAAACATCAGAGAAGCATACTGATGAAAGTTTGAATGAAATAGGACAAAAAAAATGAGAAAGTTACACATTTTTAAAAGTTGCAATCACTATAGGTATGGGCTCTTCAAATTGGCTGAGTCACTAATTTCTCTGTGGTGTAGCAGCAGACAAATTTCCATTAGTTCCAACACAAAAAATTACTAAAAAAATTAGCAATTGCAGAGTTAAAGGTTACAGATTGTGATACACTGATTGGCATTATTAGGGATTTGTACATCGTAGTTGATAAGTAATTATTATTCTCTGTTTTAAGAGCTTAATTATGTACCCCAAAACTTTCCTTACAGACGGTGTGTGGACTTAAGAATAACACTCATATTAGTATTTATGGAATTATAATAATTTCAAACTTTTCCCTTTGGATAATTCAACAAATAGTTTGTTATTAAAATCAAAATAGAATCTTTAAATACTAAACAGTTATAACATTGATGAAATTCTCACATCACACCCCTCCTGCCAAGGCATTATCAAATTAAACCGAGCAAGATGCTGCCATACTATTTCTTTGGTGAAAAACTTTATATATTTATATCTTATGTTGTAACTGTATGTGATATTTGAATATTGACTGTATTTAAGCTGAAATTATACCTCAAGGCTGTGCATTTATTTGTCATTTTTTTTCATGTGTTTGTCCTATTTTTTAAATATTTTTTTTTAGTGCCTCAGCTACTTGTGAAGGTACTAGAGTCACTGATTATTAATATTTATTGGTCTTTATTTACACATGATTCATTTTTCCATTGACTGCTTCTTTCTGTTACTATGAATGGCTTTGGTGTAGGTTACATATGTACTACCGGTGTTATTATATGTTTTACACTTCACAGTACTACCAAGTTCACTAAATTTGTATAACTCTTTTTTTGGGGTAATGTTTTGAATAATCATTTCTGTCATCATTCACTTTGATACAAATGGTTCTCCATGATGTAAAAGTTTGCAATTCTGGAACTTTTTAAAATTTGATTTCCAGAGAAAGACAAGCTTTCCTTAGTCCCAATGTTAGATAAATATAAAAATCTGGGCTATTTAAACCATTTATTGCATTGAAAGAGTTAAACGATTCATTCCCCCCCAACAGGAGTGACAATGATGGAACATAAAACTCAGTATCCATTGATACATATTTTAACAGAGAATGTTTGATGTAATTCACTTGAAATGTGTCACATGGATGTATTTATTGTGTTTGCATTAAGAAATATATTTTCAATTAAATCATGCATATATGGCAATTATATACTTACTACCTAGATTTTTGGTATAAATATGTGGTATTGTATGTTACTTTTTTCTTAAAATAAGGAATGAAATTTGGCTATGGACCTTGCGACGGACAAGCCCTGTGCTAACCGTATTGAATAAACGTCTACTTGAATTCACTTCTATTTCCCTCATGATTCAGGTGATATGGTGCAAGTAGAGTTACTCAAGAAATGTAATATATCTGTTTAAAAAATATTCAAACATGGCAGGAAATTTATTGATGCCTGTCTGTATCTTTTGGGGCTTGTAGATATCACTGACATTCGTGGAAGGAGTGATGGGCAATTCATTATGTGACTAGGAATTATCATGAACAATAAATAACACGATATGTGAGTAAATGAATTGCCTTTTATATAATGCTAGCTACAGATGTATGTATGCTGTGAATAGGTAAATATCTTTGTCAAAATCTGGTACACTATGTAAATGTTTTTTATCACTATTTATGAACTCATGTATATAGTTTTGTATATTTTATTTCAAAGGTGTCATGTTTGAATGTCAAATACAAATCACTTTCATTATGTAGACAAATGCTAATTTTATGTACTTGCTTTATATTGTCATCAAAGTGCTTGAGCTAAATATGAAAGATATAATTCTATGAACGGCATGAAAAACTTCTTTATTCTGAAATGTCCCTTGATTTTGAAAGCAAATGTCCATGTATACCTCATGTACATGAGCTTTTCATTTTAATGTAGACCATTTCCCTTCTAATGCATATGTATTATTTATGCATATTTTAGGAAGATCATTTTTTAGCTAGCCTAACATGACATTAACTAAAGGGCTAGCAAATTTGACTGGTGATACTTCTGTGAAACATCTGTAATGATGACAGTAATTATGATTTTTATTTTATTGATAATGCCGAATGTAATTGAATGAGACAACACATTTCTCTTGTCGCAATTTAAAAAATGTCTAACCTAGGCAAAGGCTGTAGCTACTAATGAGTTACCAGTGAAAAATGAGATGTCATGCAAATTTTCTAAAATTTTGTAATATGTTAAGAGGTGACATTAAAAAAAAGTTTTTCTTTACTATGAACTATGAAACTACAGATACTTTAACAATTATCTTGTCGATTAAGTCATTGCCACATTGTTGAATTCTTTGAGGAGCTCTGATTTTAATCAAAAACTGTCGTCGATAATTCTTACAAGAATTTTATTCACCCTAGGCGAGTCGAATGACAACTGAGCTCCCCATCTCAACAATTTAGACAACCTCATACCAAATATCATTCCTACTATAGGGTATCAGAGATTGCATATGACTTNCCCAAGGAATCAGTCTTTTATCAAGAAACCTGATTTTCAGTATTGACCTGTAGTAAGAGATGCACCAAACAAATAACAGGTGAAAATAACAGGGTGTTTATGGTTATTCTTACGCGCATTATCAGTTTTAGCATCCAGTGTAATTGAATGGAATTAGATTTTAGGAGTGATGTTTAGTCACATACAAACATAGCATGCTTTTCTGAATGCATCGACACCCGCTGGATCAGGACTTGAATGCCATTACTTCATATTTATTTTATAGAATTAATTAATAGTAGCAATTATATGCATTAAATGAAGAAATTGCTCCAAATGTCAGGTAGATTGTAGAGAAAACAAAATGGCTTGATTGGACGAATCTCTATGAGCTGTCTGGTGTAACTCTGCTCCTACAACCATGCCCTTATTTATGGGTCCATTTACTTGTATTGCTTGTAAGTCTCTCCTTGTAACTTTCTTTTCTGAACTTGATGCGTATGGAAGTGTGCATATCAGTATTGAGAAGAGGAATTAAAGATGCAAAGGAATATTTTCAAATGTAAAATAATCTGAATTGGTGTGCTTTCTTGTATTTGGTGGGAGTGGATGTATGAGAACTGTGTTACCATGGACATGTATGACTGGCAACAATTCAGATAATGGTTATGATGATGATGTGGGGGTGATGATGATTATGATGATGATGATGATGATGTGATGATGATGATGATAATGAAAGTGGTGGTGGTGGTGGTGAGGATGGTGGGGGTGATGATGTTGATCATGAAAGTGGTGGTGGTGGTGGGGATGGTGGGGGTGATGATGTTGATCATGATAGTGGTGGTGGTGGTGGTGGTGAGGATGACGATTAAGATAGTGGAGATGGTGGTGGTGGTGGTGATGATGATGGTGGGGGTGATGAGCATAGTGGTGGTGGTGGTGGTGGTGAGTATGACGATTAAGATGATGATGGAGGTAGTGGTGATGATGGTATTTATGATGGTGGCGGGTGTGATGAGGATGATGTTGATCATGAAAGTAGTAGTGGTGGTGAGGATGATGATGATTAAGATGATGGTATTGATAATAGCGAAGATAATTATGCTAATGCTATTTTTGATGACTTATGCTGAAGATAACTTAAATTGGTGATGAGGATGATGATGATGACTAATAACTTTGATGGTTCCTAAAATTCAAGCGCCGGTTAAAATGATGGTGGGTTACGTATTCCTGTACTGTTTTATCCAATTCTATTTCCATCTTTTTTTTGTTCTTGCATTTGCTTATATAGGTATTTTCTTGCTCTTAAAAAAAAATATTGTTTTCCATCTATCCTATGTCTTTTCCTACGTTGTTGTCGTTGAAATATCCTTGTTCTATCTGTCTTTATGTGTTTCTTTGTCTTGTCAGTTTCATGAGATGTCGGTCTACTGGGAGTAAAGGATGCCCTATTCATTGACGTATTCATCTTCATGCATGTTTCTTCCACGCGCCATTCCATCCACCTGTTATGTCCTCTTACGTCATATCCGACCTCGCTTTCAAGAGAAGATGTTTTTCTTAAATGCTATAAAGCAACGCTACTATTCCATTCAATGTATTCAAATGAGAGGGTATTTGCGTCTGCAGATAAATTATTCCATCCACCTGCTATTCATTTTATTGCATTTCAACAGCCTGAAGGCAGGGTGTTTACAAACAGTATTGCTATGCAGACAAAGTAGCATATATGTTGTGAGACAGCCAGGGGCTGCACACCCCCCCCCCCCNNCCCCCCCCCCCCCCTCCCACCTCTCCCCGAGAATTTTCGAAATTATAACCATCGTCACTAATTCACCATCATCAGCATCAGTATTGCCTTACCACCATCACCAAAAGGGGCGGACTGGGAATAAAATTCAGTTGGGGGATTTGATAAATCAATGCCAAATCACAACATAATTCCACTCGAGATTTTCGAGAACCTTTTGCTATCAACTGAACAGTCAATGATAAATCATGGCTAATGATGTTTACAAAAGTTGCTCGGGAAAAGACCGGTTAACTGACATATTTAAATTCACTGCATGCATTTAAAACAAAGGGTTGTTCTTGAGAACCTGAATGATTGCCCGAGATTTGCCCGACATAGCAACAAATAATATATGCTGACTGGATGCCAAGTATTGTAGTTAATTCAGTAATGACAAGTTAACCGAATATCTCGTCACAAGGTCCCCAGGAAAGAGACCTCCATACATTTGAATATGTTGGTAAACTGGTCTACTTCAACTGCGATACACAATCATGACAACGGCGTATGTCAGTACCGGTCTCACACAGAGTTTGTGGCATTGATTTTTGTGTTTAGAGTGGAAATCTTATATAAAATTCAGGGCATTCATAACATGAAATTATTTGAAAAAATGTCATCAAAATTGATTTCTTTCCATCTTCAAAAATCATGCTGACACGAGAAATGTTTTGAGTTCTTAACGATCAAAAATTTGAATTTGTAAAGTATTGATTTTTTTCTTCCACTTCTTTTACTCTCTCTCTCTCTCTCTCTCTCTCTCTCTCCCTATCTTTCTCTTCTTCTTAACAAAAAATACCTATCAGCTTTCTTTTTCTTGTAAAGCACAGGTGTCCAAGGCTTTGACATTCTTACATTCGTTAGAATGGGCAGACACCATACTTTGCAGAAGTTTTGACTGCATGCACCAAATGATGAATTCATCACCATCACAATGGTAATTTGAATAAAGCATGCCAGAATCCATCCCTATGAAAAGCCTGAGACGTTGAGACATCCCGATGAGATGTTGATTCAGATACCAACTGATGATCACCCTTCTAATGATGTGTACTTATTACAGCGACTATTTCCTTTATGACACACCTACAATAGTGTAGCACAATTGTTTTAGTGATCTGCCATGGTCAAAATCAGGACAAAGTATTAATGCGATCAGATCGATTTCCGAGAAAGAATGGCTTACAAGTTCTATCATCGCTTCTCAACGGCTGATTTTCAGCGCTACAGGGAATTCTTTCCGAAATTCGAACCCGAATCTTCGAAGGATGGTTTCGCCGGGACGAGAAACACAGCTCGATCGGAAGCGACTGCTACGCAAGGCAAGACAGCAGACGATAAAACACGTGATAAAATCAGGCAGTGAGTTAAATTGATCGACTTTATAAAACTTGATAATCGATAAATTGACAACATGAAATTAAAAATATATATTGCTGTGTGACTAGGCAAAGTTAATTCCACATCAAAAATAGAATTTTAAATATATTTTGAGTGAATATTATTATGATATAGTCTCTTGTCTAAATTGAATTCTAATCGAAAAGTACTTCGATGATGATTGATGATAATGATAATTATGATGAAGATGATGATGATTATGATGATGAAGATAATGATGATGATGACGATGACGATGACAACGATCTTGATGAGGATAATTGCTCTAGATTATACGCACCAAGCAGTTTGCTTTTTTGCTTTGCGTAAAAAGCGCATGTAGACAAAAATGAAAGCAATCCGCTAAATAAGCCACTCGGTGGAGCGATTATCATATTACTTGCTGTCCTTTTAACATAACTTAGTGCAGAAAAGGTACAATTAAAAAAAAGTTTATTTCCATAGGAAAATTGATAATTTGACATCCCAATGGTACATGAGTTTATATGAATATATACTTTGACATGACATAAAAGCTTAATCCCTTTGCGAATGTGTTCTTAAACAGACGAAATAAATTCTGGGGACAAATATGCAACAACAGAAATTCCATCCCAATCCCGCCGATTTCTTATGACGACGACGACGACGATGACACTCTAACTCTAATGTCCTCACCGACTTCGTCCCGCGATTCAACCAAGTCCTCGACGACCTCACCGTCCTCGTCATCGGATTCATCGCCGTCGGGGAGCTCGAGAGCGAGACGGAGGAAGACTAGCCGACCGAGGAGAAGTCCAAAGAGAAATGATCCCAAATTTAAAGGAGTTACATTCTCCATGGAGACGGCCATTTCACATGGAAAACAGGAAGCAAGGCTCACGATCAAGTCACAACTTAGGTTTGCTCTCATTCAATTTCTATGCGAATCCTTACTAAATTCTCTTTATTAATTTCACTCATTTTTTTTTTTATTACAGCAAAGTGTTTATTGAAACACACATAAAGATTATTTATACAAAAATCTTTACGCAATATGTTTAGGCTTGGGCAAAACGAATCGGCAAAAGGTTTTCGTTAGATGGCTTTTAAAGGTAAGGTGTTAAAAGGGGAGACAAATAATACACCTTTGATCTTTGAAAACGTTTATACTCTAACTATACTGAAGTTTGAGCATTTTAAAAAGGGAGGAAGTCAAATGTGTTTGTTAAAAGTTTACGAAAATCTTATCAGATTATACCGATTTTTTGTTTGTTGAGAGTGTTCACGTTTTTACAAACAAACGCCACAATAAGTGTCCATTAGAAATTAATTCGGAACAAAACAATATCGTTGTGCATCCCAGCTGAAATTCCAGAGCCCATTTTTATACCCGGAGCGGAGTCATGAAACATACATGAGGGTGGATATCAAAAGGTTTTCGGAAATAACAAGCACCGATACACAATGGTATTGTATTCTGAATGAATTTCGCCTTGATTTGTCGAAAGTGAAAATATAAATAGATATTCAATACATTATTTAGGAAGCGAGTTTTAAAGGCAAAACATATCTCAAGGCATTCTCCAAATATATTTTACATTTGTTATCTTTACTTCCAATCTTCAATCTGATAAGTAATTAAACTATTGAGTCATTGACGATCACATGCGTCAATTTTTATTAAACATAGTAGGCCTACATAAGAGAACAATAGACCGGTTTACTAGCATATCAAAAGTTGTTGTTGAAAACTGAAAGCTTACCCTCGGCTTGCCAGACATAGCAACAATTAATTTATGTAGACAGGACTTCGAGTAAAGAAGTCCATTCATGAATATAAACAGGTAAATGAAATAACTCGTCACTAGATCCTCAGGAAGGAAACATCCATGAATTTGAATACAATGTATGTTAGTAAACCGGTCTATTGAAATCGGGGTTATCTATCTCGCTGGAAATATTTTTTTTCTTCCCCTAAACATATGGTCTCTCGTCAATGTTTTTTTTTAATGGGGTAACCACATGGTCTCGTCAGTCCCCTGGTACACATGTGTTCGTGTAAGAGACAATTTGTGGACTGTTTTTTTCTTGTTTCTCCAGCATTCGTCGCTATCGTCGTATGTTGACAAAGCGCTCCATGACAAGATGGCGAAGGGTACTTCATCGGGGATTCTATTTCCATGGCAACTCACAAACTAGAGGCCGCATCCTGTCCGACTCGAGCTCTTCTGAAACTGATAGTGATACCGAACTTGGAAGGATGAGATCGAAAGCCTTCAAATCGGTATCGAACAAGAAGAGAATGTTACCACTTCTTTTTGTTAGGTCATTGAGTCAGCCACCAAACACTGCCGCCAAAGTTGGACGTCATTCTGGTAGATTGCCGCCACATACGATGCCGGACCCGTTAAAGGCTCTCGGTATGTGGGAAATAAAATCAAAATTATTCACGATAATCATTAAAAGAAAAGCAAAAACAAAAAAAAACACAAGAAAATATTTTTGTCTATGCCTACATGTACGATGTTTAATAATCAATAAGTAGCAAGCCGATACCCCATTTATAAACTTAAACCCCTTTTTGCGATTTAGACCTAGATTAGACTTCGTTTTAATATCATGTATCTTACTGTGTCGGGCTAAACTTAGTGGCTAGAATTTGTCCGTTCAACAAGATGTATCGAATATGCCGAAGTAATAATTTGAATTATTGGTCTTTCAGGAAAAACCTGCGAGTCTTGTAAGACAACACGTACTCCATTATGGAGAGACGCCGAAGACGGGACACCACTCTGTAATGCATGTGGTATTAGGTAAGTTATTTGAACCTTTTTAAGAAAATGCCCTTAGAATAAATGTAAATCGGTCCAAAATGGCTTCGGCCGCAAGGTTACCAACAAGATTAATACTTGGTCACGTGCCGCCGTGCAATCCCACGCCGTACCAACGGTTGCGACTTTAAAATAGTTTCAATGTGTCCTGGCTAAATTACGTGTACTTGCATTGATTAGTAAAGTACTGAAAATTTTAATAGATATCAAATTATTTTTTGAAATTTTAATTTGAGGAAATTCGATAAACACAGAGGATTTGACATCTCCTAAATCTACCACTAGCAAATTACAGTTTGACATGAATTTAACTTTAAGCCATTGCTCAAAAAGGTCATAGTAACCCCAAGAAGTTTGCCTTAAAGGTGGGGTGAAATCCAAATATGATTTGATTCCTGTTAATGTGCAGGGCTGCATACAACGCATATTTTTTATATTCAAACATCTAAATATATTTTATAAATTCTAAAATATTTAAACAAAGACTTGCGTGCTAAGCTCCACCCTAAAACAATGCCCCAGATCTCATTCATCTTGTGATATCATCTGTCAATCATTAATGAGCTATAAACAAGAGACCGAGGTGTGTAGGTTCACCAGAGCTGACCACCTGTTTACAGTAGACCACACAATACCCACATAGGAGTTGCTATGTCAGACGTGCTGAATTGTGGAGGTATATGTTGTTTTACTTTCTAGATACAAGAAGTACCGGATTCGTTGTCCATGCTGTTGGCTGATCCCACGCAAAGACAGCAAGACATTCCCATACTGCGGGCGATGTGGCGTACTTCTCAAAATGATGCTCCAGCGAAGGTGTCAGTATCTTTGACGGGCGTCTTTCAATACGTGCAATTAAAGGTTCAGTACTGTTTGGATGTTATGGTTGCCCACTCGTCATGAGCAAAGGCAATATAGAAATAATTGAAACTCAATATCAATTACGAATGATTGTAGAGTACATAATATGGCGGCCGAAGAGCAATAACAAATAATATTCGAATACGTTTCTGATCGGTATTGGGTCTTAAGATGATGAAATCAAATAATTACTCAGCGTCATAATTTTGAATTCCAACTGCCATTTATTGGTCCACAATTTTTAGATCTACCGCCTCAGATTTCACGTGAGATGACAATATTAAGAATGATTATCGTAATAACTTTCTGAAATACATACATAATTCTGCTTTGTTTTAAGTTTTAATCTTCTTCGTTTTAATATGTTTTGTTTGTTTGGTGAAAGCAATATAAAAGTTTTTTTTTTTTTATCTCTTTGACCAAGATGGTTAAATTGTTTTGTGAAGACGATAAAGCGTGGCTTTCCAATGCGAATTGATTGTTAATGTTTCAAACGCGATTTCTTTTTTAGAGGATCTTTTCGTACGCTAAATTTTAATTACACTAAGGTTAAAGCCCGTGTACAGTTTTGGTTAGCCTTCCCCTAAAACGGTTTTCTACTACAGAAGAGTAATGACTTAATGAGAGGTGACAATTTGTTCAATTTTCCCAAGTCATGATCTGTATCATCAAACTATGTTATTTGTTTTGTTACTCTTTCTATTTTTTACACAGCAAAATTCAAGAAAACAACTAGTTAGGTGTCTCTATTTTCAAAAGAGAGATCGCCGCTCTTCCTTTCTTATTGTTACTCTTGCCATTATTATACATGGTTTATCATGTTTGGATTCTAGAGTGAATCAACGGTTTTTGAAACTTGATTAGTGAGTTTGTTGGAAATAGTGGAATATTTCATTAGATTTAATTTAAGTTGGATTGATGTATACATTTGAATTTAAATATAGGTGGAGATATCGATTATTCATGTCGATATAATTAGTGATAACAAATTCTTGTTTACGTACGATCATCTCTGTATTTATTAATCCTAACTATACTTTCGACTCTTGAGCAACAGTGTTAATGTGTTAGTATGGAAATCCGAACTGATATTATCTAACCGTAGAATAAACCCAATTTTGAAGAAGGGCTATCTTGTGTTGACAACTCGCATTCAATATTATTGCCGGTGGAATGATTTTCTTAAAGGGGTAGTTTAGTTCTGTTGCAGAGGGCGCTACACAAAATAATTTTTTGTAAGATAATGAAAAAATGAGTGTCAAGTTTGAAAGAACATAATATTTAAATGACAAAATCATCTTTGTTTGATCAAAATCGGTTCAGAGACGGCTGAAAGATAACGATTTCTAATACTTGTGTACCACCACAAATATTAGATATTTTTTAAAAATTTGAAAAAAAAACGTTGAGAACAAATGAAATAACGTCTTTTACGTGGTATTTCAACCAATGCCGATGTTGGCTTTTTTGTTGGCATTTTCGTGTTGCTTATATTAACCACAATTAGCCGGCTCATGTATTGTCATTTTTAATTAAATGATTAATTAACGGTCACCGTGTTTATTTTAAAGGGGGGCTGAATTGGTATGATCGTATTGGCTAAATTTCACACATTTTAGGTCTACAATTACTTTCATAGCAATTTTAGGTTCTAAAAAGGTACTATAAAATGTCATAGATAAGAATAAAAGCAATAACCATGCACTTTGAAGGCATTTGCGGTCTGAACTCAACTATCCCTTTAACCTCAGTCTTCTTCTGTGGATTTTTGTTTACCATGAAATTCGATCTACAATCCGTACACTTTTTCAAAAAAGGTCGATCGACGTCCCTTGCGAATACAATGTAGATATCAACATATTAAAAGGCCCATTTGCAAAAATATTACATGGATTACTAAATAAAATGTTTATGTAATTTCTGCACGCCTACCTCCAATCTTCAGTCTTTGGATTTGTTATCAGAGGATTTAAATGTCTCGGTACCGGTGGTTAGTACTTTCTGAACAAAGGGTTTTACTTAGCAATGATGATGTATATAAGATGGTGGTGACGATGAAGACGACGATGATGATGGCAGTGTACACGGTTAATCTATTGATATAATGTTTGAGTAACAGAACAAAGTGAAACGGTCCTTTTTTTAAAGGCAAAAGCAACACAATCATTTACCAAACTAGTTTAATTCACTTTTTTTTTTTACACTATCTACTTATACGTATGAGAAATATAGTACGAATTTCATAATATATACAAGGTATTACATATTGTCACATTTCATTGGTAGGAATTTATTCCTTGAAATGCTAGAGCGCCGTATGGGAGCCGTGCTAAAGCCAGGGTAATAATCGGGAGCGCCAGGAGGGTCAAATCTGACCGACGTGAGCGCTGTACAAGAACCCACTATTATTATTATTATTATTATACATACACCAAATATTTACCTAGAATTAAACCTTTAAGAGAGGGGGTTAGTCGAGATACGAAGAGGAAAGGAAGGAAGGAAGGAAGAGACAAAAGTAAAGAGGAAGAAAACTGAGGAGAGAAAGAGAGAGAGAGAGAGAGAGAGAGAAGAGGGAATAAAGGGGATGGGGTGAGTATTCGGGATTTTCCAGATTCCATGATGTAGGTGGGGACTAGACCAAAAGCTTTCCATTTTTTTTGTTCCTCCCTTTTTACCATACCTACATTAGCACAAAATCGACCCATCTTCGTTTATAGCCTCATTTCTAAAGCTAGCCAGCGAAAAGAAATCGAATATTTGATTGTACTGACCGTCCCAGAAAAAACGAAACCGAGAATTATCGATGTTTTATCGTAACTGAGTCACAATTATTATTGATAAATGACACATATTTGGAAAGCTTAGATCCTCTTTCATTTGATGCAACTCATAATTTCCATAATTTTTAATTAAACGAGTTCGTTTTCACTGGCTGCCTGCCGTAGCAACCAGCAGAATTGACAAAAGACTTAACTCCGTTTCGTTGACAATCAGCTATGCATGAAGTCTTTCGTCTACGACTGATTGTCAACGAAGCGGAGTTAAGTCTTTTGTGAAGTCCCTTTCTTGCTTCATTTGATAAAAATTATGGAAATGCATGAACTACTTTAAACAAACAGGGCTTTGTTATTCAGAGCTCATTTTCCTGACTAAGGTGTCATATGAAAGGGCAAAAACTAAACTTTTAAGAAATCTGATTTTCTCTTAGAATTTCAGATACCGTCCGCCAAATGCCTTTCTGGTTTCCTCTCTTCAAATTCATTTTAATCACTCATGCGTGAGTTGCATCTGATGAAACAGGAGGATCTAAGCTTTCCAAATGTGTGTCATATATTAATTGTTAATGTGACTAAGTTATGATAAAACATCGATAATTCTCTGTTTCGTTTAGTCTAGATGAGATTTTTGTCATAATCACTCTCAAATAAATCACTTCGATAATTAAATAAAGTTTAAAAATAATCACAAATTAACGAAATTAAACTGTGCTAACAGATCAATTAAATATTTGATATTATCTAAAACGTCAATCTCAGTAGGCTGTGATAGTTAGCGACAAATAGCGAACGGCAATCGCGATAGTCTTTAAACAAGGCCACATGTCTGATAGACGCCGAGCGACGGAACGCCGAAGCGGGTAGCACAGCCAAGTAGCCTTTAGTAATCTAAATTGGATTTGTTTCCGACGGGATTTCTCTACCGAAATGGTAGCGTCCAATCAACGAACGCATCCTCTCATGACGTCAGCATATAGTATCCATCACATCAACACACACACACACACACTAACAGTAAACTCTACGTAGTACGAACATGGACCTACTATGATCTAAGAATGACGTACGGGCTAAGACCACTGACCTCTACATGGAACGAACACGAGTTGGACTGGTTCATTTTATGCACAGGGAAAGTCCAACTATCTCACTTATGATAAGTCATCAAATGCTTCCTCTCAATTATTTTATAGAAATTTTGCATTTATGTTTTCATCTCATATTAAAGCAAAACTTATTTACGTCTTTTACCTTTTCTTACATGTTTTGATAATGAACGAATCACGAATAAAGCCAACTGGGAGATGGCCGTTCTGATTGGTCAATGAATCCAAAGTTATGAATAATTCATGCAGAGCATTAAAATCTAGATTGCAAAAGGCCTCGTGGCTGCCGCCACTCGATTGCGCGTTCACCCTGGGTCTCTAGGTTCATCTTAGCCGCCTGCATGATTGGGGTGGAAAATAGCCAAAGTCACGAGGTCTTGTCAAAAGGCTACATTCGCGAGGGAGTTTCCAAACCGTCTCGAAACAATCGCATGGCTTCTCAATATCCTCATGTTAGTTGCAGGGCCTAGGTTTCATGTCCCTGGAATTGTGAACATTGAAATTAAAATTGTGCGAAAAAAATTCTCTCAAAGTAGCCTAAAGGTCGTCACGGGAGTCTCGAACCCGTCTAGTATCCTTTTCGAAAATGAGACTCTGAAATTTCGAGATCGAGAAAGGTGCGAATCCATGTGAGCGCCACGAAGTTGCAACAGAGCTACATGTACGACACTTTGTGACTGAATTGGGTTTAATAAACAAATTTGCAACACATTTATGTGAATCCAGGCGAAAGTTCAAGGTGATTCCAATTGAAATTGTCGCATATTCGTGGAATTTTCTTCTTCGAAATTGTATGTATCTAACAAGTCGCGACCATTCGCAGTCCAGTAAGAAACCAACTTTCATCCACTCCTCGTACGATGGCACTCATAAGTGATTACTTTTGAGCTCCAGATGGAATATTGACGTATTCCGATTTTTCTGGATCAACGATATCAGCGTAAACCTCTTCTTTGATGTTGCTGATCCCCGTTCTTTTGAGGCCCTGGTAAGCAGGTGGCCTGACTACACTCGGTTGAGGCTGCTCGTAATGAGGGCTCTGTGAATCGCTTTCTGATGGGGCAGCACGTAAACGAGACAGGTCCTCCTTCTTCTGCTTCCGCCTGCTGGTGGTCAATTTAGAAAAGACAGAGAGAAATGATGGATAATCACTATTGTCATGATCTACTTCCCCATCACCATCACCATCAGCATCTTCATCATCTTTTTTCCATCTTCCCAAACATCATCGACCCCATCTTCCCCATTATCATCATCTCCATCATCATCATTATTACCATCATTATAGTCGGCAAATCATCAAATACTATTAGTGTAAAGATACAGGTGTGTATACAGATTTTCAGGTTTATGATGAGCATGATGAGACTAACATGATTTTTGTATTTAAACTCCTTTAGCTAAAAATGCCTTTTTGCAAAACAGACTGTAGGCTACAAGAGGAATGGATTGGAGACAGCTCTGTCGTATAAACCAGTTAAAATTAGGAATTAGACAAATACAAAACAATGTAAATATTGCAAATCCATGTCCTGCCTTTGAAAAAGTTTTCGAAAAGGGCATTACTCTTATGCGTAAAATCAAAATGTTTTTTTATTCTTACCATAAAATCACTATGGCAATAGCAAGTATGATGATCCCCAAGAATGATATCACAAATAAAACCATCCAAACAGCACTAGTATTCCTCAGGTGCTGACTCTCTGCAACATTGAATAGATATTAAGCGTTAATCACCAAGATTTATCAATTTCTTGCTAATTGCAGAATAGATCTATTGCTACAACAAAGAATGTTATAAATGTTTATAGAGACATTCGATATTTTGATATCACTGCCCCTATGTTATTTTGGGTCCCATGGTTACAGATCTTAGGCTGCGCATATTAATTGGTTTGTAGAATAGTGCTTGGACCAGATTAGGGTGTTCTGTCGGTGTTCTGTACAATGATCAAGGACAAATCCATGATTGTCATGAGGGCGAGGGTTTGTAGGATCATTACAACATCAATAATGAGAGAAGGATCCAGCATTTTTACTCTAAAAAAAATTATTAGAAAGCCCCAAACAGCCCGCCTCCCCACTCTGGCTACTTGCTCAATGCAAGGGAGCGGGGGGGGGGGGGGGGGGGGGGGGGG
>BEXV01001197.1:10764-23414 GCA_003118195.1 Hemicentrotus pulcherrimus
AACCTTGTTCATCTCTTCATCTTTTTTGGAGGGATGGTCTTGTCAGAAATTCAAAGATAATTATAATATTACCATTATAAAATTACCTTGTTATGCTTTAATCCTTTATCCTTTAATAGATATTATTGTGCTAATAAGCTAATGATGCTGCATAATATGGAAAAATGACCTCCCACCTTTTTTTTAGGGGGAGGGGTTGATTGTCACATTAATCATGCCCCTCCCCCATCCCCAAGCAGAGAATCCAGGATTCACCACCGATCATCTGGCAGTAGGCATGATGAAATGCATCTGCTGTTTGCTCTGTATCTTCTGTTTGGCATAGCAATCAATTATTTAATCAAGAAATCAATTATTTAATCAAGAAATCAAATATTTAGGAGTAATGAGTCAAACAGAAGGACTAAGCTTCCTGCAATGTAGTACATCCTTCTTTAGCAATGGATATCAAGTATACAGCATCGTAGTAGGTATGCTACAAAAGCTTATTTATTCAAGGATAGTCGGTTGTCATGTAGAGAAGAAGCAGAATCAAAATATGATAAATTTTTATGGCAATAACATCAAAATCAAAGAGTGCTTTCAATGTAAATGTGACGGAAGATGTAAAATATATACAAGTACATGTAGTTTACAAATTACAATAGCCTACATAATAAATGACATAAAACCACCACACACAAAAGAGCTCTATAAAAAAACATTGGTTTTGGTTGCGCATGTGCATGTATGTAAAAGTACAGTTTTAGGCCAATTTCAAAAGAACCAACAGCAGTCTACAATGTACAGTGTAGGCCTATCGCTTCATGTTGCATTTACAGTAATCTTTTAGCACTGCACTTAATACAGTGTATTTTAATATATACAAATGTTTTCATTATTATGTACAGAGCTTTGTTTTACCTGTTTATACAAAGTGTTTCATGCACTGTTAAAATATTTGTAAATGTAGTTGAAAAGAGAATTTCTCATTAATATCCATTGCTACATGTGTACGTCCTACGGAAAATACAATGTGATGCTCAATATTAGTTCCTCAGCAAAGCAGTCATTTCATTAGGCTAGTTATCTGTTGATAAATCTGGATGTATGACTTGTATAAAAGAATGATAATTCATATTATGACTGTGACATTGAAATCGTCACAACAATGCCCACACATATTTGAAGTGCGTTTGCAGAACGAGGTCATTTGGGTAATCAAATCTTCCCCCAGAATTCAATAAAATGTCAAATAAAAGGGTCTATTGAATTGATGATTGGCAGGTTAGTTTGCATATTTATGGAATATTTGGGGTCATTTTCATATGCAATTCAAATAACAAGCACCAGTTTATTTCATATCAAATTTCCTATGTGCATTTTGCTATCCAATATGTATCGTCTTTTACGCGTACCTAATTGCGAGGTCCTCTCCAATTTGCTCAGTGAAGATAATTTCATAAACTTTAATTTGCCTTAGCTATTGACGATGGAATAGATTTGATTCATACAGGGGTTGTGTAAAAACATTATTGTGAAAACAATATTTGCAATAATTACATGTACTGGTACATGTATGATTGAACGTTAAAGACATTTCTGATTTTGTTTGTTTGTTGTTGGTACAGAGCGAATGGGAGGGGACCTCACAAGATACGTCACACAGTTTCCAATTTGTATTTGATTGATCATAACTTTAAAAATACATAACTTTCTTATTTTTAATTGGATATCGCTTAAAGGTAAAGACCAGTATTGGAAACGCCCCAATTTCAAAAAATGAAACGGAAGCTCTCATTACCAATCATATCAATGAATATGTTTTGACTAATACATGATGATAAAAAAATTTGCCGGGAAACCGCCTACTAATTCATAGATTTGGTAAATTTGTTTCTCTCATGGTCTGCGAGAGATTTAGGGTAGTCCCATATACACCTTTCTGTGTATAGTGCTTGTAACTTTACGAAGAATCGGCCAAATTTCTTTTCATTTTGATGATTCCAGAACCTTGCAAATGCTAAATACTAGATGATCATCCTTTTCTGATCGATTCCACAACGTTTCTTTCACAATGCAAACGCATGACCATATCTGGTCTTTACCTTTAAACTTTCACTAATTTGTTTCTCTTCTTTTTTCTGCATTTATTAATACCAGCTTATCATCAGGGTAAACTTCCCTGTGATTGGATTCCAGGTGAATTTCAGGATTGAACTACAAGTCTGAAGTAGGTTCTGCTATATACATGTATATAGTGTAGGATTGAAACTAGGAATAGTTTAGTCAAGAAGTTACCAGCAACTTCTTGGTTTAGTATAGGAATATAAATGCTGAGGAACTATCACAGGAGCATGACTGTAAAACCTCCACACCTGTAAAACAGATTCCATGACATTTGCTCCGGCGACAATTGCTCCGCTGTAAATTTCATACACTAATCTAATGGCTAACTTCAACCCTGGATTCAACACTACATGTATACCCTACCCTAAACCTAACCCTAAACCTAACAAAAAACCCTATTGAAACCCTAACCCTAACCCTACATCTTAGAAAAAATAAAGCCTGGAGCAACTGTCGCAGGAGCAAATGTTGTGTCACCGTAAAACAGTGTTCAAGCCTATACATTCTTGTACAAGTATATATACACTGTACTGAACATGTATACCAAAAATAGTCTACACATAATGTTTTTTTGTGATCAAATTCCGAATGCATGCAGGTCCTCTGTCAGGAGTTGCATTCTGCTACGAGTGATAAGGACTGGTAATGTATTTCGCGAGGTCCTGCCAAAATTGACAAACCTCCCTCGAGATTGCTCATTTAACTGCAGCCTTAAGTAAAGTGGATGTGTACCTGGCAATAGAGGAAGTTATACAGGAAAAGCTAATCCCTCGATACATCCTCTTGACGAAAGCAACTAATCCACTACCCCTATTAACTCCTTGACTATCAGAACTGGGTGTGTCCACTATTGAGCCTATGGGAAGAGTGATAACTCAGTAGTAAAGAGGTTAAGCTAAGACTGTATGAGAATTAGTTCATTACAAATCCCTTAATCTTGTAGAAACACTAAAATTAGAAGACAACTGACATTGCTGATACCGAATTCAGGAATGTCAATAATTATAGTGGGTGTATTAAAAAGCAGATTGAAGAAAAAAAAGTTAGTATTTTGTGTTCAGTACCTATACATTTTAATCAGCTGAAGACAGAGAGGAAAAGAATATATATTAGACAATCAGAAATGACTGTTCCATCTACCCACGACATTACGATGGAGTGTTGTAATGGGAACAGAATCCATTAGCAAGCGATCGCCACCTTGTGAACATGATTGCAAGGTTTTTGCATGAATATAATGCACAATAATGTGCAAGCAAATCTCTATTTTAGTATGTACAATAAAAAGATAAAAATTTCACTCTTCTACATGTAGATTATTGATAGTGGAAATCAAGTCGAAAATATTTTCTTTCAATGAACTCAAAGTTAAAGACATGTACCGGTACATGTAGATATGGGGAAAGATTTTTGATTGAAATCATAGTAACAGGAATACAGGACATACCGTACCATGTACCGGTAGTTTTTTTGTAAATTGTGTTTCATCAAAAGTTGCAAATTCAAAAATCCTTTAGTTTAGTATGTTTTGTTTTCTCTGAAACTATAGTACTGATCTGTTTGTTGCCGTTTTCTACTTTTATACAAACTCATTCAATATAATGATAGATTTCCCCTTGAAAACTTCAATATCAATGTTATAAATGCTGTGAGGAGTATAAAGCCTATTCTACAACGTACGTGCACTACACAGGCGATTTTCAGGCAGAAGACAGAGTTTTTCGACAGTGCATAGTAGGCCAGAGGGCTTAACATTTTAACCCTTTCTGCTAGAGTAAACTTCAGGTCAATTGTGCAGTATTCAGAGGCAGAAAAATCAATCAAAAGAAAACTCAACCACAAGCAGTCACATTTTAGTTTTCCAGCTCTGAGCAAACAAGCTATTCTAGTTTCACCCTATTTTCTAATACTAGTCTAGTTTCTAATTCAAAGAGGTTTCTACTGTAATTTTACTCAGGAGACCCAAGACTATGTGGTTGTACATGATGGAGAGAGCATGCATTAAATTGACGCAGACAGCAGCATACTAATTGGGATTAAAGACAAACTTCACTCCCCAGTTTAAGTTAAAGGCCCACTGCACTACTTGTAGCTACTTGCGCCCTCTCTAAATTAAACAATGCCTAATCGGTGACCATTGGTTCCCCATGATCCTCTTTTTCTTATGTTAATTGAGAGGTGAGTTGATGAGATAACCACCTGTTCAGTGACCTTGCAGGGCAGTCTAATCCCTTCTATAAACTAGTACTAATAAGCTTTAAGAGGGAGTCGAAATTGTTTGCTTGATTTTGGCCAAAAAATGCAGATATGTTTTGGTGTAGTGGTTCATTCACTCGACTTTGAATCCAAAGGTCAAGGGATCAAATCCCAGCCCATCACTCTTATCTTTGGAAATACATTAATCCATATTTGCCACTCTCCACCCAGGTGTTAATTAGTACCTGATTTGCTCTCATATGATACACACTTACACATTCATGAAATCCATACAAGAAGCCAATATTATTATCATCTGCTCAATGCCAAATCTTGAGCTTGCATTGCATTTGTACTGGTACCCGGCCGATAGCATGAAACTTTAATTACAAACAAATATTTTGAAACTCTATCACATTGGTTTATTGGTTAAATAACCATTTAAATGATTCTAGATGTATTAGACATAAACATACCAGCAGATATCAAAATGGTTGTCTTTTACAACAAACAAAAACACCATCATAAACTTGAGGACATACCGACAGAAGAACATACACTGTAGAGCGGGTCTACACTTATGTTAAACTTCTCAGAGTACATATAGGTTGTTAACATCACATCTTGATCTACTGATGCACCCTGACTGTCCCTGCTCACACTTTAACATCTTAATGGTAAAAGTTCACCCTGAGATATCAATTTGGTTTCAATAAAAGCAGAAAAATGAGAGAAACAAATGTGTAAATTTCACCCCCCCCCCTGCCATAGCAACAAACGCACAGTATGCATGAACAATCTGTATACATTATGCTGACATGAAGACTTTACAATGTGTACATGTATGCCTTCTTGTGGGGCTAATATGCTTGCAACTTCTTTGTAGTTTAAAAACAAATGCTTGAATGATTTTAATATTGCTGCAATGGATCCTCTATGCAGTTGATGTAAAAGTAAGATGGTATTTAAATTGAAGCTGTAGTGGATTTTCTATGCAGTTCACCGAGTCTCATGTGAACAAGATTCAAGAAGGAGGGCTAGCAATGGAGGGCAGGCAGACAGGCTCCATTAGCCTTGTTTCAGCCTGGGAATCACTCTTGACGCAGTTGTCTAGATTCACTCGACCTTACCAGGGGTTGAGATTTTGATGCATAAACAAGTAAACAAGTGCACACAAAGGAAAGCACTACTCTACACTCCTATTGGCTTTAATACAAACCCACAGAACTGAACATAATGTACAAGTAAGTTGAAGTACAAAGTGGTGAACAAATACACAGAAGCAGTGAGAAATTTGTAAAGTCGCAAAAGAGAATAAAAATAAGATAATAATTACATTTAAGTGGGGCTTTTTTTAAGACTTTGAAAAAACAAGCAAAACAACAAACAAAACTTTTTCTGACTTGTTTTTCAATACAGATTGATCAATCAATCTTATTTACTGGGTGTAAGCCACAAATATGTTCAAATAATTGAAATTTCTCCCAGGAAGCATTACATTTATGAAAGAACAAGGGGATAACTGGCTATATGTGAAGATGTACATGTACTAACTATATGAACCACTCAAGAAAAAATAAGAAGATGAATTGCTGATTGCCATTACCCCTTGGAATCCTCCTCCTACATTCAAAACATCTACCTACATGTACTGTACATGTACAACAACTCCAGTCAGTAGTTGCTCTGTGTATTGATAAATGATCATTTAAGATTGTTAAAGGTAAAGACCAGTATTGGAAACGCCCCAATTTCAAAAAATAAAATGGAAGCTCTTACAGTGTATTACCAATCATGTGAAAGAATATGTTTAGACAAATAAATGATGATAAAAAATTTGATGGGAAACCGCCTATTACCGGTAATTGATATATTTGGTAAATTAGTTTATCTATGGTCTGTGAGAGATAAAAACGCACGTGTCGCGCACATGTGCGTATAATCCCATATACAACTTTCTGTGTAACATGCTTGTAACTTTACAAATACTGGGCCAAATTTCTTATCATTTTGATGATTCCAGAACCTTGCAGTACACACCAATGCTTATATGCTAGATGATCCTTTTCTGATCGATTTCACAACGTTTCTTTCACAATGCAATCGCATGACCACTGGTCTTTAGCTTTATAAGACTTGCAACAATCCAAGTTCCATGAAGCTATTATGAGGTAATCGTTAATCATATTATCTACATTGATGTAGGAATCATATTTAATAGTATTTACCCTTGGCAATGTCAGCCACTCAATGAACTGCCAATGACCCTATTTGCATTCTGACTAACTCAAATTACTGTGGTCGAAGTCATCAGCCCATGTACGCTAAAGTTATTCAGAACTACTCAGTCATGTTACTATCAATAGTATATTGCCCAGTGACGAAATAACGCCACAAACATAACCTCACACTCTTTTCATATCAATCAATGCCCCCTCTACTGGTAAGTAAATACATCAATGAAAATACAATCAATGACAATTGTTGCATTTTAAGACAATAACAGACTACTGTACATGTATGTAATAAAACATAACTTTTAATAGCCGTAAATAGTAATTAATGCATTTTCCTGGCAAATGCCAGTTGATTTAATGGTAAAGGTTCCATGTGCTTGCCTTGGCATTAATAATTCAACAAATCTTGTGTGGTATGACACATTAAAGCCTAATCTGTTCGTGGAGAAGGAAAAGAATAGTTTTTAATGAACTTTGAGCTTAACAGCTTACCACAAGTTGATTGATATCAAATTAAACAACAAAAATCCTGTGCACTACTAGAGTACTTGCATGGCTCTCAAAAGCAAACACAGACACTATCGATCATTCAGCATTGAATTCTACTTGAGCTAGCCTGTCTGAGAGGAATGAAGCAACTATACATTAGGAGCTTTAAGGCCTACATACTGGGCTGTACTAATCTATTTCATGTAGGAGGTCCAGATGTAAATATTTGGGGTCTCAGTTCTTACAAAGTATATGAGCCCCCTCTTGAATCAAGAGCCAAAAGAGTGTAAAGTCATACTTACATGTACATGTACATGTACATGTATATGGGTTGACACAAAGGGATCCGGTAACTTTGTCTCAGATTCTGAAACAAAATTCTGGATTAAGCTCATGATGCAATGATAATTACAATGTATAAACCTTTAGGTCAGTCAGGAACTCCATGACTTTTACAAGCTGATCGCCCATTTGATTATAAAGATATTTATGATTGGAATTACAAATTTTGAAAACCGTTCGCCTGACAATATTTATAACACTGCAGTCTATTGGGGAAAACGAGTATGGTAAAACCGGTCACTCAAAGATTTTTATTTTTTTGAGGCACTTCTTGATCATTTTGAAGCGCGATTTTTTTTAGGGCTTCAATAAACATGTACATGTAACACCATATCACAGACACTGATAACACGTAGGGCCATGTATCTCAGATTTAACATTGTTAAACGATCCCTTTAATAGTGATCTTCTTGCACTCAGCATACAGTACATGTACATGACGATACACAGAGTAGCCTGACCATATATTTACAGATTGCCCAACTGTACATGTACTTACACAAAGTATGTCTACGTCATAGGTAGATGTAAAAAAAAATAATAAACAAGAAAATCTCCTTCATTTGATTTTCAATTTACAATTGATCTAACCTAATCAACTGAAAAGACACTGATCAATCTCAATTGGTAGAATTCACAAAGGATCTAGGAAGCATAATTCAAAAATGGATTGTAAATGGCAAAGAGAGTAAGGTCTTCCATACAAATTTGGTATTCCAATCTACTCTATGAGGGCAATCAGGAACAATTGCAAAGAACAAATCCAGCCTTGAGCTAATGTACTGTAGTACAGTGTATTATTGATGTGACCTGTAGATATTTTCGGAATGGGAATGGACAGAAATATTGTATGACAAGCTTTATAAACTGAAATGCATTGAACCATTTTTCTCCTGTTTGTGTGTGTGTGTGTGGTTTTTATAGACTAACCCCACGTCCGTCCAAAATTAAGACAGACACCCACTCTGAAAATACAATGTAAATGTGAAAATCGGAAGTGACATACCAGACAAGATTTGTTGAATTATTAACACCAAGGCAAACAGATATATGGGAACCTTTGTCTTCACCCACATTCATGTGTACTGCGGTGAATCAGGCATACATGTATTTATGCAATGCTATTCTGGATTTGCTATTCTAAGCCCCAAGTTGGTGATGACATATGGAAACATCCTATTCCTCATGTAATAAATCTACATACTGTACATATCCCTCTCTCTGTCTCTCTTTCTCTCTCTCTCTCTCTTTCTCAACTCTTTGGCTCATGCATGTATGACCCTCCCTTTCTCCCTCCTCTTCTCCCTCTCTCAACCTTCCTCCTCCCCATCGATATTAAATAAAACGTCACCCCTCTCTTACCCTCTCTTACTCTCTCTCCCCACTCACACAAGACTTGAAGCCAACTACTGTAGAGTAGGTGTAGAAACAGGAGTAGAATCATTCTGATCTGATCTGTAAAGGTGTTTCTCTTGCTTCCTCTCCCCTCTCCCTCCACCCTCCAGTCTGTCTGTCTGTCTTTATGTATGTTTCTTTCTCTCTCTCTCTCTCTCCGTCCAGTTCTTCCGAGTATTCCTATTTCATTCCTCTCCTTTTTACTGTCCGTCTGTCAGTCTCTCTCTCTTTCTCTCTCTCTCTCTCTCTCTCTCATACATGTACAAGTACAGTACAAGGTGCAAGACTTGGTGTATAACAGGAGCTACAATCGTCAAATCCTCATTCTCTTATTACAGTAGGGGGTTATTCTTCCATCATGCTATACAATGATGATCTCTTTGATAAGACTTGAGGCTATGAATGACTTGTGAATCACCTCAGACTACAGTATCTAATGACCTCAGAATATCTGATGACCCAGTTCTTGACTGAGTAAGCCATCCATGCACCTTTGCTAGGCTAGGATTCGGATACAGCAAACATCAGCTGTAATGTGCACCATGCTGTTAGCTACATGTACAGGTGTGCCAATGCCCACATCATCAAATGTACGGAGAGCCAGAACAGAATCAGACAATTGTATATTACTACATGTACAGTGTAGATCTATATTGCTCTTTATCATTTTCAACCAAATGGAAGAAAAAAATATTATTATAAAACAACCAAATCCATATGACAAAGTAGACCTACAACAGGCTACAAAAAGACTAGATCTACATTACAAATATACACTGTAATTCTCAGAGTCAAACAATACACTTTAATATTTCAGAAAAATACTAAATTTCAACTTTTCAAATCAACAACAAGTGCATTTTACACACAAAAATACATTAATTTGTATTTAAAAAATGGCTTGTCAAGAAATCGTCATCTACTATCAGACTAGAGTCTAGGCTACATCATTTAGATTTAGCAGTCCAACTTTTGTTTTTAAAAAATCTGAATGAAAACCCCTATTGAGTTGCAGCTGCACGAGTAAAAGTATTCATATCTAGAATCTATTCACATCACAATAATGCTACTCTAGGAGGATAATTTCACGATCACATTTGATCAGATAAGCTTGATATTAAACCTAAACTTTAGAACTGGTAATGCGATTGCATTGTGAAAGAAAAGGTGTGGAAAGGATCAGAAACAGTTGATCATGTAGCATTAAGTATTGGTGTGCACTGCAAGGGTCTGGAGTCATCAAAATCATAATAAATTTGACCGAGTCTTGGTAAAGTAACAAGCACTGTACACAGAAAGCTTTATATGGGACAACACACATGGTGTCGGGGTTGGTACTACTACTACCTTGATTTCCTTGTCTTTCTAGATCTATGCTCATTACTCAGCCAGTAGATCTAGTCTATACAATTTCTTCCAAAATTGTTTGGCACATGTTATTTATTTGTAATCTTGAACATTCAGTGTAAGTTTCGTTTGATTCTGTGAAAATTAATTTTCTTTTTTTACCAGTAGACTCTACTGGAGTTTCTCTTTCAGGTTACCATCAATGCCACTTGGAACTTCAACATTTTATATGTGCAGCCACATGCCACATGCGCACGTTGATAGGCTCTGCTCTGGCTGGCTAGGGCAGGGGTGCATTGGAAAGGCAAATGGCGAGCAGAACGTACCCCCGTCAAATTCACTCACGCACCCCCAATACAGTACCTCGCACTGAAGACAGATTTGAGATCAAGACAACTACGAAGCTGAGAAATCATCTTCTTTTACCTAAAGTAGCAACAATAATTTTGATAACCAATAGACTCACCTAAATCCTCCATCTTGTATCCTTCTTTGGATGCTATCTCAGCTCTAAAATGCTTTCGACGTTGATGAAAAACGTAAAACAAGCAGATAATGTACACCGAAATTGGAGACACGTATTCACGAGTGAATGGCGTTATGTTGTTGTGCTGGTGATGTCACGTGACACGCGAAGCTAAAGAGAGGACACCTGTTAAAAAACAACACTATTAGCGTTGAAGATTCCGAAACACTCGAGAACAATCCTCACATTAATTTTGCTTTTTTATCAGTTCGTTAAGTTTATTCCAAATAATTGTGTAATGGATAAGTGTGGCACTAAATTCTGGATTATACTGTTGTGTTGACAATGTTAATGAGGAGTGCTACTTTGTCGTTGGTTTGCAGATCGCGAGCCGAATTATTGAAGTACAACTTTTTTTTCTTTCAACCACGCCCACATTCCATAGCCCACGAAATCAGGGTACACTCAAGTCTCGATATCACCAGTCTGTTTGGAGGCAGAAGGGCATTAACTCATATATTTTTAACAGAGAGTTAACGCCCTCATGCATGGCTCTCAACAGACGATTTCATGATTTCGAAATTTGATTCTCGAGATACTGGAACTCATCGACTGATTAGCTTAATTCTATGAATGCATAATGTATTGGACAAAATAATAAAAATTGTCATTTCCTGCTTTTCTTTTCTCTTCATTAAATGTCTCGAAACAAAAATCGGTAATCCTCTTTTATATGCGTAATATTAGAAGATGACAAAATAATTCAAGCTTTACTTAGAGTGAACAGAAATTAAATTTGAAATTAGAATAAGCTTATCAAAAGTGATACTCGATACTTTTTGTTCATCTTCGTTAACTGCCTCGAAACAAAATTTGATAATCCTCTTTTATATGCGTAATCTTAGAAGATGGCAAAATAATACAAGGTTTACTTAGAGTAAACAGAAATTAAATTTGAAATTAGAATAAGCTTGATATCAAAACTGATACTCGATACCGAAAATAGTTTGATATTGACACTTGCATACAAAAGTAAAAATGTAATAGGAACATAGGTTGCTAAACCACTTAAAAACTAGATTTTACAAAATGCTCATCCCAATGGTGTCGTGGCCTTTTTGGGGAAAATATCATGCCATGTTTCTTTTTTAGGAAAACATATTTTATATATCAACTCAATATTAGTGAATATGAGAACATCTAAATAATTAACGATGATAATCTCATATATGGTTCTGTAATAGACTATTATCAGACACACATGCCGGAAAGTAAATATAACTGGGTCGTCACAAATAGCTCAGGAATGTCACATTCAACTTCCTTATTTACTATGGTCAAATACAGACTAATTAGCATGAATAGGTTCAAACGGAACACAATGAAGGCAATCACTTTATATGGTTCAAATATCGGACTGCTTACTGAAGCATATGAATACAATACAAAGACCCCTTTTACCCAGTGCAATGATTTTAACAATATCAATTGTATAGTTTAAAATAATTATCACAATAGTTTTTATGCATTTTTGGAGCATAATATAACATCATCATTCATAATGACATGACGCATTGTTGACCGCACTGTGGGTAGGAGAAATGAACAAGGAAAGTTTGTCGATAATTAATTTGTGCCAGTTTTATTCCATGTTTTCTTACTTGCGTTTGCTGAACTGCGTACACAACAGACGTAGAAAACAAGGAATGAAAATCAACCAAGCCTAATATCTCTAATGGATTTCTTCATTCTTTGAATGAAAAGGAAAATTGAAAAATGTGAAATATTGAATAGATTATTAAGAAAAATGAAGTAACATCGAGAAGCGCGGCCAACGACGAACTGCACCGATATTCTTTAACCAAATAGACTTATTCTATTATTAATAACATAAAATGCTTTAGCCTTACATGCAATATGAAATCATATGAAGGAGATTCATCCCGAAATGCTTAAATTTATTTTCCCGATTAAAGACACTGGTATGTCCCTTTTGCAGCCAACATCAAATTCTGTAGAACTTTGCAGGAATATCATGACTGTTATGTATGTCATGTATGGAGTGTTGG
>BEXV01001197.1:51591-65848 GCA_003118195.1 Hemicentrotus pulcherrimus
CCCCCCCCCCCATATACGTCTGAAAGAGCAGCGATTTTTTTTTTATCATAGAAAGAGTTACCAAGGCAACGCACAGATGTTCCTCGTATGAACGGTTTCTTCAGACGAATGCTGTGCAGATAAAGCCTTGAACAGTATCCTAGCATGTCTGATGTTCGTATCATCATACAGTCTTACACATGGCGTGTCTTGCTTTACATCGCTTCAATAAATCGTCAGGGGAAACAAAATGTATTTTAGGCACATTGACAGTCCTAATAAAATTATAGATATGATCATTATACAAATCAGTCACAAAAGTAGGTCGATTCATAATACAAAATTACTCAATCTTATTTGCCAAGGGTAGTCACATAATGGGCTTTATGAGTCATGTAACCATTACTACTCTTTCATTGCCAGATACCCATTTATACCAACCTGGGTGGAGGGAGGCAAATGTGGGTGAAACACCCTATCCAAAGATGTAAGCACAGAGCAAGGATCGAACCTAGGACCTCTTCTATGCGAGTCAAGAGCTGTACAGTGAGCCCACCTATAAGTACCTGCAGGACTAATGTATTTTGATGGTGATGACTAAAGAAAATAATCTTAATCAAAATTTTGCATTTCGGAGTTTAATTTTTTTTTTTAAATAGAGGGTAGGGAGGGGGCAGGGGGTGGTATGCATCCTCTAATAACGAATATTTTAGACAGAATGTCAAAACAAAAGATTAGCTGCTTAATAATAACGCGGAGAATATAATATTTCGACTATGCCTGGTTTTAAGCATCCAATGTTCACAAAACACACATAAGACTTTAACATCTTCATTAGATAACGCCTACACAGTAACGTGCACGTATGTAAACTACATGTACGACAAACCTCTTTTCCTACGCGTTTGCAAAATATAATAACAAAGTACTTTCAGCTGCACATCATAAAAATGAATCTAATGTGCTGCTATAGAGACTGTTGTACCAGGCACTGAGTCACGAAAGGACAATTTGACGATAATGCCGCACTGTAAATAAGTTATAACATCTTAGTTAATGGATCGATTTGGATAATGATTTTAAATACGGAAATAAAATCCGTGAAATTTCGATAGTTTCACTGTGATGTGGTCCTTTAAAAGCAGGGAGAGTGGTACGTGAAAGATAAGGGCCGGTCAATTACGCTACATTACGATCTAACGTAGAAAGCACTCGGCTAGTATATTAAGTTACTCGAGCTCTTGCGCGGTCGAAGATACATTATTATGCGGGGCCATTGTCAATGTGGTCGCGGTTTACTCTTAGATTGATCGCCACTGGCTGATGTCTTGAGAGAGAATGAATGAAAGAGAGGAGGAGGAGGAAGAGGAGGAGGAAGAGGAGGAAGAGGAGGAGGAGGAGGAGGAGGAGAAGGTGGAGAAGGAGGGGAAAGGTACAGAGAGAAGAGAGTGAGTTTGAGAGAGAGAGAGAGAGAAGAATAATTAAGAAAAAGAAGAAGAAGAAGAAGAGGAAGAAGAAGAAGAGGAAGAAGAAGAAGAGGAGGAAGATAATGAAGAGATAGAGAGAGGGAAAGATGAGAGAGGGAGAGTTTGATCGGGGAAGACGGAGAGAAAGAGAAAGTGAGATTGAAGAGAGAGAGGAAGAGAGAGAGGGAGAGGGGGACAGACATTCAGAGTGAGAGATGGGAGAGGAAATAAAACAAATAAAGAGGGAGAAAAATAAAAAGGAGAAAGAGTACGTATGTGTTTGCAGGTGGATATGTTTCTAGAAAAAGGGAGGGGGCATAATGTATAAATACGCAATGCAATGCAATATATAATATCATATCAAACAGAGAGAGGGAGAGGGAGAGAGAGAGAGAGAGAGAGAGAGAGAGATGAGGATTTGATTGTGACAGTATACATTTAAAAAAGAAGTTTAGTATTAAGAAATGTGGTAATAGATACATATTGACAATGTGATACCCTGCACAGTGGCTAAAAGGAAATCAAATCAGATAACAGAAACATTGCAATTATTAAGAGTAAGAGGATACTTCAGAGAATCCCCCAAACCTCGAGTATTCTCGGTGACGAACGTCGCCAAAATACATGAACAGATGAAATCTTCGTAAACAACACATCACTCTGCTTTATTTGACAGAGGACTAAGATTTTATCCCACAAGGAAAGACACAGGTCGACAATGGGAGTAGGAGAGAAGGGGGGCGAGAGAGTAGGAGAGAAGGGGCGAGAGAGGAGGGGGCGAGAGAGAAGGGGCAAGAGAGAAGTGGAGAGGGGACAGGAGGAGTGAGAGAAAAGGGGAGAGTGAGGCAGGGAGAAAGCGAAGAGAATGTGGCCGAGAGAGAGACAGAGGGGGAGACAAGGCAAAAGATCAAGGGGAAACAGAGATGGGGGAGAGAAAGAGATGCCTGTAGGATGGGTCAGGGAGAAAGGGAGAGGGAGTCAGAGAAGGGATATGAAGAGGCGACCTCCATCCATAAATACCAAGGATACTTAGTTGAAGTTTTGACGACAGTGATTTATGTTGGGTTAGATCGCGAAAAAAAAATATTTGAGAGCTTGTAAATCAAAATGCAGCGTTGTTACCCTGTTTGCAAATGAAGCAAATGTGATATGCCGCTCTCGATACGCTCGTGTATTGGGTAAATCAAGGCAGAATACTACATGCTTGCATCATCTTTACTGCTCGGTGATTAGCATAGTGAAAGAGGTATTTTGTATTCGGTTCTGCTGAAAGCCAGAAAGGCATTAGCTTATATATTTAAACAGAGTTAACACCCTTCTGACTTTTAGCTGATTACACTCATTAGAAATTATGTATTTTAAAAGCACACTTCTGATGTGATTTCGCAGAAGGCGCCAGGGTAGTCCAAATTGAATTGAATGACTCTCCAGTGACACGCAAATGTACTTCGTGAGTAATTTAGCGCTACGTTTGGCGGCAAAGCTAAATGGGGAGGCTAAAGCTTCGTATTGATAATGTCTGATAAAAATATAAACACGTACGTATATGATGTCTGCAAAAAAGTATATACACAAACGAGCACGAACTTCCCCTTGTATTCCGTGATGTCTGCTAAAAGTATATACACGTACATGTATGGTGTCTGCTAAAAAAATATACACATACGTGTACTAATTTCCGTTTTCGTGTTATTCCTTTTCGTCACGTATTGATGTGTCTTCTTATCAACTACCCATTATTCCAACTGTTCGTGACATCTTTCCAATCTTGAACACTTCTTCCACAAGAGTCTATTTACAACAGGCAGATCTCTCTCTCCCCTTTGCTGTGCTTGGTAGTTCCTTTATTTTGTCAAAATGTATGTTTCAGAATACATGCAAATTAATCATCCTTATTCACATAGAAAATGAACAATCAAATACAAAATAAATTATCTATTATCCTCACTTTCCCGACAATAGCTGTTTCTACATAAAGTTTAGGTGATGTTGATATATCAGCAAAGTCAGAGATTAAATATCAAGAAGCAAGATAACAAGACATCGAGGCACTGTACATAGATACTACACACATGACACTCAATTAACATAATCAGTTTTCTTTTCCTAGTGGTTGCCAACTCCACTCGGGTTTCTATGCAAATACCCAATAAGCAGTGGGCACTGTATGGGATTCAACTTAAATTGGCTGGCTTGAGAGAGAAAGAAAGTATAGAGAATGAGAGGTGAAAAGGGAGAGTTTAAAAGAAAGAGAGATAAAGAGAGGGAAAAGAGGGGAGAGAGAAGGAAATGAAAAGAGAGAAGGAGAAAAAGAGGTTGCAATATAGAAAAAGGTGCAATAAAGAAAGAGGGAGAGGAGAAGAAATAGCAGTGAGAGTTAGAGAGAGAGAGAGGGAGAGAGAGAGAGAGTGTGTGAGTATGCGTGAGCGTGTGTTTGTGTGTGTGTGAGGGAGAGATCCTCTTGACGCCACCCTTTTAACAGCAATAAGAACAAGAGAGGGGGGTGGAGAAATAGAGAGAGAATAAAAGGGTATGAGAAAGATAGATTGGAATATCAGAGAAAGAGATGTAGAGAGAAAGAGTGAGAAAGCGAGCGATGGAGATTGGTGGGGTACAATGTTGGATTGTACATTACTATAATGTTCTGGAGCTTGTCACAAGGGCAACCCCTTTGAGGTGTCGCTACGCACTTTAACCATTCCTTTAAGTGTATATTGCTTAACACCTTAAAATCCGCCGGCATAATTTTTTCGCACGTTTTTTGAGCACTTTTTCTGGACTATCATTTTATTTCGAGTTCACCTTTGATTCTTATTCTAATCTAGATTACTTATTGTGTGAACACCTCAAACAATTCCCATCTCATTGATGTCACAACACTACACTGTGGACGATGAGTGAGAGGGGCGTCATTAGAGTGGTCATGAAAACAAAGATGAATTGAAAATAGACAATCATATTTTCTTATCAAACAAAATAGCACTTCATAATTTACCGTCATACTTCCATGATAAGCAAGTACCACAATGCAAATACACAATCCTTCTAACTAGGTCAGCATATTCATGATCATCTTCCTCTAAATGCGGGGAATTAGAATAAGGGATGAAACCTCTTTACATCATTCTGTTCAGCTGATGATAAAGGAGACGTCACGTGACTGTACGAAGGAGGACTACCAGCTGGCTAAGACTCGATGCTAATGGCGTTATTTCTGCTTGCGCGGACGGTGTTCCCGCAGTCACAATCCTCGCGTGATTTCATGAAAGATTTTGTGTGATATCATTCAAGCTCAACATACTCTCAGAGAGTGTGTGTTCAGAGGGACGGAATATGATACTGGATGTACTAAAAGTAGAGACATTTTGTCACTGAAAATAGACATAAGAACACATCCTCGCTTGCTGTGCCATCTGGCATAGCCTCCGGATTTGATATTTTGGGCAAAACATGATGAATCAGAGAGCTAACCGTCATGATCGGATTAATGTTGTGTAAAGATATAACGATTTTCTTTTTTTAGTTTTGGGAAAGGAAGATATGAAAACAGGTCAAAGGAAATAATAGTCAACGAGATGGGAAGGAATGAAGATGGAAACAACAGATTTGAGGGAAGTGTATAACGAGAAAATTTATCTCCTATTCATGATTGATTGACTCGACTTTTATCCCTCTTGTCACTATTCTTTCCTAGGACAGCGTTTATCATCTAAAGTCCCTGCCTCAGATGTTATGACTGTCAAAATATGATGAGAAAAGAGGGAGGAGAGAGAGAGAGAGAGAGAGAGAGAGTATTTCAAATAACTCTATGCACACAGATAACTCTCAAGAAAGAAGATTATATTGGACTCAATGACAATACACAATTTCAAAAAATCCTCCATTCCGTCCCTGTATTTGCACTTTCATGCTTATTCTTGGCATATTAGCACCTGAATATAAAGTGTTGGATTTTCCTTTTATGTCAGAAAGGAACAAAATGGTGGGCGTTGAGTGAGAAAGATCAATCTCACTTGGAAGAAATTATTCAGCTTCGTAGCCTCTGGTTAATTGATAGGATGGCGCCTTCAAAGATTGCTAGATTGACAGACTGACATGCCTCAAGATTGTATCAAAGTGCAACCGGGCACGTACAACGAGGTCTTCATTCGGAAGTACTCGTTATTTCCCCGAGGCACGTTTTTCCAAAGGGCCACAATTCCAAAGGTTCATAAATTTTGAAATTACCCGATATTCGATTTTGTTTTCTCATTTATCACCATTAATGTTTGAATGGTCATATCATACGCCGTTACAAATACTGTGTTAGTCGTTAATTAGCAGTTGCAAGTTTCACATTTGACATTATCACCAGTCTTGCTGAATGTGCTCGTTACTGATCAGCTTCTTGCGTACATCCCCTATGGCTAGGCTTAATGTTGTCGTTGTTAGTACGTTGTCCTGCTTTTAATTATTTTTCATTCAAATTAATTTTCAATTACATTCAGTGCCTGTTTAATGAATGACGAACCCTCAGAGTACTTTTTTTCATTAGAGATGTAATAAAGGTTCCATGGATGGACAAAGAGGTAGACCTTGGAGTCAACAAAGAAGCAGACAGAGAGTGTATGGTGACAAGTGAGAGAAAGAGAGAGACAAACAGAGAGACAGAGACAGAGACAGAGAGAGAGAAATATATATGTGTGTGTATATATATATATATAGAGAGAGAGAGAGAGATACAGGTAGATGTATAAATATATATATATATTTATATATCTTTATTTTAGTATGCATGTATATGTATAAAAGAAGAGAGCCTATAGCCGAACATTGTGTTGGATTAAGGGAGACACAAATGGGTGACATAACAAGAGAGAGGGAGAGAGAGAGAGAGGTAGAGAGAAACAGAGAGAGAGAGGGAGAGAGAAACAGAGAGAGAAATAACGAGAATATTGACAACTACTACTTTATGAGATGATTAGGGAATACATTGATTTACAAATGAAAAGCCTATGGGGAAAATGCAAATTTTGAAGAAAAGGAATGATTAATAACAAGCTAAAATACACATCTACCTCTAAACCATGAACATGGTGGACGCAAGAATATACCCCCATGTCACAGATGGCTCCTATCAACGGTTAAACGATCTATGCGCACGTTCTTATGGCGCCAAAATAAATACGACACCATCTCAGTCACGTGATCAAACCGCCTTCTTGCTTAAGATTACCATGTCCTCATATAGATTTAGCGCTGTTTGCACATGATTACTTAAAGGAGTAGAAATTGATTGTTTTCGGTTTATATCGATTTTGAACCTTGCGCGGAGACTGATACGATACTGTTTTCCGAATTGTATCAGAAAATTAAAACTAACATTTGATATAACTCTTTTGTATCGTCTGATTAAGTTGTAAATGAAAAATGATTCCCATTTACACACTCGATAAATGAATTTTGAATGATATCACCTTTCTATGTGTCAAGAATAAAAGTGACAGTAAACACGACATGGGCTTTGAAACTTTGTGCAACTGGCTTACAACGGCTGAGTTAAGCCTTGTTGAGATTATTATGAAGCGGTAAAGCGCGGCATTTTTTGGGATGACGTGAAGTGTACAACGCTTCCCATTTCTGCATCTCATAATACAGATCTAAGTGAACACGCGAAGGACCTATGTTCATTCATTTACACGTAAATAACCACGGCGGTTGTTTTGTGGCTGCTTACCGCATCGTATATGAACGAGAATGTATTCATTATTGGTTTGTAACTTGATCAACGCTGTTTTTATAATTTTCAGGAAATATAAGGCGAGGAGAGCGTGATACTGTCTCTGTTGGTATCCTTTACCATCTTCCCGCCTCCTCCTCATCTTACTTTCCTCGTGATTGAATTAGAACAAAACATCAGCCTTGGTTTCCATGGTGATGCTTTGCCGACGCGCGAATTATCAGAAGAAACCCCACGACAGCAGACGGAAGAGGCAGGGGAGGATCAGAAGAGAGAAAAACAGAATCTGGCGGCTGTGTTATGATCTCATTTCGGATTACTTGTTGATTATTTAGTAAACATATTGAAGGACAAGTCCTGTTAAAATAATATCAAGGAGAGCTCAAAATGATATTCGCCATGAACATGCGCATGAGGCTTGACACTTTCAATTACTCGTATAAGATTTGTAACAGCCACTATTTTAGCACGCGTGGTGGCTTGTTATTTGTTTAGAGACGGCATGCTTTGGCCTTAAGTGTATTAAACCTTGGCCAGTATTTGCTGTTCTCTCCTCTCTCATGCTCTGCTCCGGTGTAAACATGACTTGAAACCATATTTCATATTCATTCATTCAAGGACTGGGAAACATTTAAGAAATATGATTTCCACGGGGGAACCTCATGCATCTTATTCCCAATTCAGTGTTTGATCGTCGCACTGCATATACCACTATGATTCTAGTGTTCTAGAGTGGTGGAGTCGACGAAATATTGAAGTGCCTTAAGCACCTTGCATGGCAGATTATGCGTTATAGAATATCCAATATGAATAGTATCATCTCATGCGGAATACGAGATATAAATGTCATGGAACCATCCCCGGTGAATTAACATAAAATGTGGCGTCACCGAGGACTACTACTGCACAACCTCACACCCACAAATATCCAATTTCCGTCCCCATTCTTCCGATCAAAAGAGCATGGCTTAAGCTTTACTCCAATTACAACGCAGTCAATTTTGGTTTTAGAATAGGGTTGCCTGCACTTGTCCACTGCTCTTCTAGAAGTTAATTGCATTCGGAAACAGAAGGAACGAATTCTTGTCCTTTTCAATGAGTATGAACATGGAGAGATTGACTGTTTTAAAACGAGTGGAAGCACGTGCTCGACAGAAAGTAGATTTATGGATTGAATCGGTTTCCATTAATTCATATTGCGTCAGAGATGGCGAAGAAACTAAGTGGATTTAAATCTTTAAGTAAAGGCATGCTCTAGAATGTGCAACCATAGAGACATCAGATGGTTGGAAAGGAAGAGTACTGCCCTTTTATCCACTTTCGTTAAACTGAGAACGAAATAGAAAGGAAATTGTTGCAAAAATATTGTTATTACGAAAAGAAAGGTTATGTTAGGTAACTAATAGAAGGCAATAAAACAAACGTAGAAGTTCAATTTACAAATGTGTGTGTGTCTTTAAGCATGAAGGTAAGAGAGAGGGAGAGAGAGAAGGAGAGAGAATGATAAAGAGAGAGAGAACTTAATCAGAATCACTTTTCCCCTAGTGAGAGTTTAAATCCAGTTTTGTGTTTCTCTGCCATTATCCATGTTTGCATTGGAATACAATCATGATGCAAAGAGGCAACACATTCACAGACCAACGACCGCAGTTAAAAGATAATGGACCCTAGTCAGTAAAACACCTTTCGCTAAAATGCTCTCTAATAGGATTAATACAGAGACAAACCGGTTCCAGTACCATAGACATTCGTATACAACACATTTCGAAAAGGAGTCTTTCCCAAACTTCTAATTTAATGTGTTTATATTCGACCCGTCCAGAACGAAGGTTTAGCAAGTGACAAAGATAATAGATTTCACGTTTCTCTCGATGATTTATGCTGTAAAACATTTTGAAAGGTATACATTTTTGTTATATTATTTTATCAGTAACCTGCCGGAGTGGAAATGCCTAAATCGAATACGGACGAGAATGGGGCGGTGTACGGCCAACGTGACAAGATGGGGCTATGCCCATGAAGAAGATTCTGCGACTGCGGAGAGACTCAGACGATGGACCACATCTTGCAGTGCGACGGAACGGGTTGCACAGATGAAGACATGACCCTTGTAAATGAGACGGCCATCGCAACCATCGGGCGATGGAAGAACTTAATTCAGGAACTTTACATTAATCTTTATCTAAGGAGACACAAACGATCGAGCCAGCAAAATATAAGAGCATTCTGTTTGGGTGATTCCTTTCTTACCTTGTCCTGCTGGGCGTGGCTGCGATACAACGTTGGGGGCTCTTCCAGGATCATTCTTCAACCGGTAGACAGACAGATATGGGGCGCCACCGCAGATCTGACTTTTATTTCCGGAACATTCCAGATTGCATAAGGAGTCATTGTTCGTCTTCTCACGTTCAAGATTGGATCCACAGTAACATTCGCTGTAGAATTGAAGACCCGCATATAGAAAATTTCTGAAAAGATATAAAAAGATAACAAGTTTGATTTTATTCATAGAAAACATACATCTATAAATACGATTTTTTTTCTTGCAATTAAATGTGGCTTCGTGGGAGTATACATCCACAGCGAGTATTAATGGGAATTATCCAGGTAATGTTTATCTCGAGTCCGCTGTTAATTGACTTCGTTGATATTTTTTTCTATGTGAAATGATTTATTACTGTCAACGATTATAAGTGGTAATCACACTGATTGTTCTCTACGATAGCTGAGCAAATTGGAACAGTGTTTACATGAATGATTTGTAAATATTATCATTACATTGAAATGTGTGAAATGACTTTTCTACGTCAGTCAAATTTTTAAACTAGCCGATTCATGGTATTCTAAGGTATTATTGTACTTTATTCGTCTGTATTACCTTTTTGGAAATGAATATCATAAATTGAATATAATCTATATCCTTTGGCTTAACGACTCTCTGTTTCACGAGTGGATGCAGACTCGAAGTCTTGAATTTATTCACGCCGGTTTCAAGTATGCTTGGGCGATCGTTAATTAATTATTCATTCGACGATGCTATCCTAAGCTTGTCATGGCCTTTCTATCATATTCGCCTCTCTAACTAATTCATTGCTTCCATCTGTAGGGATTCGTATGCCACGACAGACTCTTACATCTTTAATTTATCTATTACTGTCCCTCCAAGCGCTAGTAAAAACAAACAGGCGAATTATTTATACTTAAGATTCTGGCTAGCACAAGGAAGGACAAGGACGGAGACGAACGAGATGAAAGGAGGAAAGAGAGATAAAATATAAATACAAGAATAGTGCTACTAGGCAGTAGCAGTTCCAAAAGAGAGCTTGGGGCTCAGCACCCACCAAAATAATCTTCCAAGCCACCCGCTCCCCCTAAAAAAATTATCGCATATGAACATAAGCAAGGTAAATGTAGATAAGAATACAAGAACCCGAAGTCCTACAAAGCTCACCACCACCCCCCCCCCCTTTTCCAGAAAAGAAAACTCCTAGAACCGCGCCTGCTACAAAGTACAAGGGATTGAAATGATGAGAGATGGTAAAGGAGAGGAGGAAGAAGCGAGAAGAAGCGTAATATAAACAGCGCACAGTCTCAAGAAATGTTATGTCTCTGCACTCTTCAAGGCAGCCCACCGTGCAGACGACTCCTCAACCTGCTACGTCATGGAATCCCGCAGGCTTTTTGGCGGGTAAACTCGTCCCGTGAATATATAGATCTAGGGAAATCAAGAGGTGACAAGGTATGTATGGAGATCACATCGACTTGTTCAGAAACACGTCTGGGATTCATCTCCTATTACAAAATTCTTGTACGTATACAGTTTGCATCAGCAATACTGCATTGTTTGGTGATTTAAACGAAGCCTTTGCTCTAGATTTTATAAAACCTGACAAAATACCAGTCTCCAATTTGATATCTGTGTATGTATGTATGTAGGCTCACATTGAAAAATGTCCACCTTCTTAAACATATTTCAGGATAAGATTTTTTTATGGTGTGTGTAGGGGGAGTGTTATTATAGTTCACTGACAATAAGACAAATATGAAATGTAGACAAAATGAGTAAAGAGATTAGAAAAAACACCCCCAAAATCAGTCAGTTGTACAAGATGTTGTACAGAAAGGGTACCCACGAAGAAGCACGGGATAAAAATGGTATGCATGAGCAGGAATCGGAGGAGCAATAAAGACCGACTAAGGGTGCCATTTAACTTATCATATCTGAAATAAGAAGAGTAAAAGATAATACATCAGGTACTTATTAAGTAAAAGTGATAACTTCGATAAGTAGACGTCAGAGATTTATGGATTTCATCAATATGAAACGGTAAAGCCCTTCTTGTTTGCGATGGAAGCACGTTAGTATGTCAGTTTTAAACCTACTCGCTCTTCGCATGCATTGTTAAGCTCTTCGGTGAAACCTATAGTCATCGTATGCAATGGACTGTAAGATAGAGTCAGACAGTGCTTTAGTGTGTTTTGATGAGGTTCATCATTATTTTATACATCCTTATTTTTCAAATCAGTCCGCTGATCACCATTGGGAGTCTCCCGCCCGATCACGGGGTCGTAACCACTGCAGCGACCGATGACACTTCCAGGAGCTGTTCACACTGGTTCTCTCAATACACACGTTCATACCTATTCCATTGTCGTCAATGGGTTCCCAACCACTGCATCGACCAATATGACACGTCCAGGAGCTGTTCACACTAGTTCTCTCAATACACACCTTCATACCTATTCCATTGTCGACAACGGGTTCCCAACCACTGCATCGACCAATATGACACGTCCAGGAGCTGTTCAAACTAGTTCTATCAATACAAACCAACATACCTATTCCATTGTCGACAACGGATTCCCAACCACTGCATCGACCAACATGACAGGTCCAGGAGCCGTTCAATTCATTCTCCCGACGTTGTAGAATGCAGTAAGGAGCTATTCACACTAGTTATCTCAACGGTATCGAATGTACTGAGGAGGCGTTCATACTGATTGTCGTCGAACATAATTATCAAAGGCAGATAGAAGCCGTTCACATTAATTCTCTCAACACACAACGTCATACCTATTTTATTATTGTTGAAGAGAACCTCCCAGTGTCACAAAATATGAGGTATCAAAACAGACATGCTCTTCTGACCGTGATTAAATACTTAAAATCCCTGAGCTTGCGGGGCTCCACTCCTTTGGCCCTACAAGGGACCCTAAAGCGGGCCACTGGATGCTTATCTGACCGTAGTTAAATGCCTTAAACCCCCGAGCTTCCAGGGGCTCTGTCCTTGGACCCCACTAAGGGCCATAAGGCGGGCCCCTGTATGCTCATCTGACCGTAATTTAATGCGTAAAACCACTGAGCTTTAGGGGGCTCCTTGACCCCACGCCAATTATTGACCTGACAGTGTCACAAATAAGGTATCAAAATATGGTTATCTGACCGTAATTAAACGCCTACAACCCCTGAGCTTCAGTGTCCACCCCTTGACCCCTCTTGGGGCTTTGCCCCTGGACCCCAAGCAGTAAAGGCTATATATTATCAAACGAATCTACACCATTAAACCTTAAGTTCACTCACACATGATATATTGCGACACTTTTCAAGGCTATTTCAAGTTCATGTGTATACAAACAGCAACAGTTGAAATATAAAATGTAAGTTCTTCTCATTTAAATCATTGGTCTGGAAACAATTATTTGCCCATTGTTGTGTATTGTACTACATTTTCACTATTAAACGATGAATTTATATTGTAATACAATTTTCAAGTTTCCCAGGTTTATTTAGGAGAATAGAAGATGATATTGTTAAGTTGTTCGATAACATCACTAATTTTGATTGAATCGGAGATATATCTCAAGGCTATAAAAGTTTCAAACAAATCTACACCACTGAACTTCAAGCTAACACACACATGATATTTTGCGACACTTTCAAGACTACTTATTATTTCAAGTTCATGTATTTACAAACGGCAACATTTTTTAATATACATTGTAATTTTCAGGAAAACTATATTTGCCTCTTGTTATATTTGTTATCATGATACTAAAGCAAATCGTTACGCTTATCGATAGGATAATGTGAATAACGTGTAGAATAATATCATCATTACGTGCTATTATTAACCGTACTAGACATGTAAACAAGAAATTTAAAATGCATACACTTTTGCCAGCAAGCAAGTTTTTTTCAATAAAGAATACAACATTTGAACAACGTTTTACAATTTAGTCAGGACAGATTAGACGATGCTTTGAAGCATGCCCTACACTCTTAGTTGGACTGTAACATATGTCTTCTAAAGTCTTCCATATATAAATTTAGAGGGTGTCAATACTTATTATGAAAACACCACTCTCGTTAGGTTGACACATCAATATATACTGTGCACACGTGTAACAATTTGAAAATATTTTCCAGAAAGGGACAGATATGTGAAAAGTGAGTTCTAGCCCATGGACTGTGGCCTAAAATGGAGGTTTACTGATAGGTCACTTCACAAAAATGGCATATGTAGTCCCTTTTTGTGGATACATTTTTAGCATAACACAAAATAGGTGGAGCCAACGTCTACACACGTAACATCGTACCCATGGAGGTTTTGTCTGTGTCCTTCCCTGGCTTTTCACACGACATTTATATTTCCTCATATTATATTCCCTCAAGTCTTATTCGAGATGCCCCACCTTCCGAGGAATTACATGTATTCCCTTCGACACAGCTAGACCGTTCTGCAATTGAAAGCGAAATGTGCGAGTCAGGGGCTGCGATCCGGGTGGGGAGACACTTTCCCCTCAATTTGTGTAGGGGGATCTGAAGGGCCCAAAAGTGCAGCGTTTAGACTAATACAAATGCAAAAATCTTCTCGCACGGTCGCTACGCTCCCTCGCATCTGTAAGGGGGTAGCATAGAGCTACATAATAAGACTTATCATATAGCTCTATGGGGGATAGTCACTTCCGTCATCTCCTCCCCTTTCACTGGCGTACTGATGAGGGGACCCCACGCCAATTTAAGCGTTTTGCTTCGCTCGCTTTGCTACCTGGTCGTAAATACTTGCCCCCCCCCCCCCCCCCCCCCCCCCCC
>BEXV01001197.1:66696-90667 GCA_003118195.1 Hemicentrotus pulcherrimus
GGGGGGGGGGGAGAACCCCCGTGGTCAAAAAAAATATTTGAGCCCTGATTGAGATACATTTATTCGTAATAGGTGAATATAATAATTCGTATCGATGCACCCCACAAAGGCATATGTATACATTCAGTTAATACATTACACAAACGGCCTATTTCGAGTATACATACAGTATCAATAATTCGAAAAAGTAAGAAATTGTAATTATGTTGTATCATGTTGCAATACTTCATAAATGCCTCGCAGTCGGATCACAAAACGTGCTGTGGGCTTAACACGCTCATATCACCAACAATACTCAATCAGCATTCCAATCTTTTTTCAATTCCTACTTCAAGCTAGCTTGCAGAAATTGCAATAATTCGGAATTACATTATCGATTTTCTGACATTTATGATAATTCTGCAATAACCCGAGCTTTGGTTTGTGGGCGAGGAAACATAAAACCAAGGCTACTTTAGAATTAATGAAAAAATAAACTAAGTTCGTGATCTTACATGAAATTTGTTGGGTTCTCCGAATATGAGCTCGGCTCTCCGGATGAAAAATTCACGAGTCATGGAATATTTAATTTGGAGCGATGCATTTATTAAACTCGGTATTGAATATCAATCTAAACGTAATTCTAAACGGAAAGTAATGCCAGTATAATGTACAAGGCCACACGAATGCCCTGTTATTTCGTTCCCAATGTTTACTTGAGGTGTAACCTTTTATGAAGTTTATTTTTAATCGGGCAAATTTTAATACAAATTATAATATATTATTACCATTGTAGACGATGAGAACGATATTTCTAGTGCCATTTTCGTGATATAACATAATAGGCGGAGTAAATATCATTTTGATTTTTTGAATAAATAATCCAAACATACAATACAAATATGTATCAGGCAGCCTAATTTAGGATGCATATCTTCGAGGGACAATAAAACAAAAAAAATATATACTGCGTTCGAACCACCCCCACACACACATATACACATCGTCAGCATTAATGAAGATTTAATTACTTGACATAATCTTTTAAAAACAGATTTTTCTAATGAAGATATAAAACCTTTTATAGATTTGGCCCTACGTAGGTGCGCATTGCATAAATTCTAAACCGACACGGAACCAACAAATTATAATGAATAAAGAACAAAAGAATATTAAAATGAGTGAGGGCTACTCTCATGAAAGCTATTGAAATTATTTTGTTTTTTATGAATTGATATATATTCTTTCAAAAAAAAAAATATTATAGCATTTAAAACAACTAGTCCGTCATGATAACAGACTTCAACTTGAAACAGAAGCCAGGTATAAATCTATAGTACAGAAGGCAAGAGGAAAAGGCCTCAAGATATATTAAAACGAGAAACATGGACAATATTATATTATTGATCCGTCTTGAATCCTTGACAGGCATCACGTAAGTATCGCGATCACGTTGATCGTAACAAGTACGAATTAATAATAATGATCGATATTTAGTAGGCTGGACCAACATGCGAGGAAAGACATTTCTTTAATAAACAAGCGCTCCGGATTTTACCATCTTACTGTTTCCAGATTGATTTAGTTTTCGATCGATATCTGTAGGCGTATAACATTTTTGTATTCAAATTACATGCAAATGTAAGCTATTATGTGTCTGCAAAAGTCAACCCGTAAATTTCTTTACCTTAATTTCCATCGATTGAAATATAATTTTGAAATCAGAAGATAATTATGAAGACTAAATGATAAGAATTGTGCATATTTAAATCAAGGATGATGATCTTAAGAATATATAAATACTAAATACATTTGGATTAAAAATTAAGAATGCACACCTCCACCTAACGAAAAATGTGTAGTTTTCTGAATTATTAAAAAGTTGTTTTTCAGGGGGTGGGGGGGGGGTATATGGGAATGTTCTACGTGCCAAAACTACGTACGTTATCAAAACTAACATTAAAGCGACAATTGCATTGTATTGGCTCATGCATGCAAACCTCAACAATATAATTTTAGAAACATGAATTCTGAGTCAAAAGGGAAATACAAAGTACAATGCTTCGAGCCACTTTCATAGGCCCTGAGATCAATTTACTAATTCATGAGAAAGGTCACTCGATAAATATGTTATGTTAAACCTACATAAAGCTTTTTTAAAATTATGAGCATGGTAACATTATTTGTACGTTCTAGAGTGAAAGTTAAGAATAAAAACGGGCGTTAGCTATAAAGATAGTGAAATTAAAGCTAACAAGCGCTATATGGCTTACAATTAAATCAGTTCAGATTACAACTGTCGGAGCATTTTGCACTTTGTAAAATGAAATAAACGACTATTTTCAAAATTCAAACTAAACCAGCCTCAAATTAAACTAAAGGAATAGCTTGACTTATTATCCGTCACCATAAAATGTATGTAAGTCTATGAGTAAACTAAAGAAGAGGCATTCAAAAGATTATATACAGTCAACAATTAACTGTTCATACCCTCAACAAGTTTTGTAATTTCTATCCCCATTTATGTCTGTTGAGAAAGGTACATAGTAAAGCATTCATCTAAAAGTATTCAACAAAGGCCGTTATTTTAACATTTCACTGTTTATTCTTGAGGAACGAAAAAAACACGAAAACATCAAACTTACAAAGGGTATGAATAATTCAGTTGTAAAATGTATTCGGCTTATTGTCTCCGATTCGTGGAATTAACTGACACGAAAGGAAACCTTTTCCTTTTTCTGTCTTAAATAAAATCTGAATACCCAATGAAAAATCGCTTTAGTTCAGGGACTGTATAGCTTAATATTTGAAATCATTATTATGTTGACCACGACGCGGTTGCTATTTTGCATACATCACTGCAATACAAATTTCATCAGATATGAGGGTTATAATCATATACAAATTATTCCAAGTCTGTACCAGTTAAATCTTTATTGGCGGAATAATTGGTATGGCATTCGGAATCAATATTTTCCAACGAGCAATATTTACTGGTAGTAGTTATATATAGGAGGTATATGTAGAGGTATTGATAGAATAAAAAGAAGGTTATATAAGTTAATGAAGTAATCAAAGTATTATTATTTCAATTAGTAGTAGTAGTAGTAGTAGTAGTAGTCATGGTATTAGTATTATTATCATAGCTGCAGTAGTACTAGTTCGTACTAATAAAAGTAATAATAATAATGATAAAATTAATAATAAATAATAAATAAATAGAGTAGTACTAGTCGTCGTCATTATAGTGTAATATATATCATGTAGTAGTAACATATTATGTAGTAGTAACGGCACAAGGCTTTTCACAAAGTTTATTACATAATTTTGAGGACAATGTTAGCATAAAGCTTGAATTCGAAAAACAACCCCATCACTTCATATTCTAATTAAAAATTTTATTCAAATTAATCAATGACGAGAATGAAATGGTAGGAAATCGATGTAAGGCGTACTGTATCAAATTGTGTCTATGAATGCAAGCGATCTTCCATGAAACTAGTTTTAATAAGATAACGATATTGTAAGGAGAAGCGTATGCTTTGTATATTGATTACATCTGAGAAGGATTACAACGAGGAATGAAGGATTGGAATAGACTCGATGTTACAGCAGTGAAAGTTATAAGGATGCTGAAGCTCCGCAAGTTAACCAAGAGCACAGAATTAATCAATATGTAAATTGCTCCGTTAAAATGTATTTTGTAAAGGTGATTGTTCACTGAGCAGGCAAGTTTGAGAGTCGTGTATTGAACTCTATTACCAGATCGCGTGTTAAATGGCGTATCCGGTATTATATAAGGTGAGGCCGGCGTACGCCCCTCCCGCTTTTACGGCCCACAAAACAGAAAGAAAGATACGAACTATACACGTGATGTTATATGTTTCAGAGGGTCTGAAGCAGCGGGGCAGCCTAAGTCGGTTGTCGGTTGAGAATAAGAAGGGCTTTAAGTATGACTTAAGGCCCTTCACGTTTTCTACCGATGATGTCTTGTCCACCACAACCCCTGTCCCTATAGGCTCCACCGACCCCATCTTTTACTTTCTGGATATGCCTCGGGGCTGAATGGCGGCAAGTAGAGATAGAATGTGCTGCTGAGAGCAGTAAGAGGCCACTATATCCTCCCCAATTAGATCAATGAAGGCTTAAGATGAAACCGGATAGGAGCACCGTTATGCCCCGCACATATACCTACACCTGTCTCCCGGCAGTTGCCCAGGCGACATGGCGCCGGTTTTTTTTCCACATACCGAGTGTGTCGGCGGGTGTCGGGTATACGCATTTAAATTGGTGGATCGCTAGGCGCACATATTTCATGGTTATGAGAATGAATTTGAATGGAATGGGCTTGGGTGAAGATGCATTCAAACGAATGTCCCAGGAGGAACAACGTGCAGAGAGAGAGAGAGAGCGAGAGAAAGAATGACACCGACAGGCAGTGAACAGATATTTTCAAAGATTTAAAAACTTCATACTAAGAAATTACCGAAAAATAATTTTAAAGCAAATTTGATTTGATTTCTTGTTTTAGTGACTGGATACGAACCCTGCCCCAACCCCTCTTTAGCGCTATATCATTAGTTTTAAATGAGTTGTCTAAATAATATGAGTAGTTGCCATACGATTGCATTTAAGAGGCACTATCTAGCATTTTATGGTAGACGGTTAATAATGTTGCAGAATAATTATCTTCTGAGGTTTCTAACAAAATCACAAGTATAGCAAATTGGTTCAATCTTGCTGGAAAAAAAACACATGCAGTGAAAAGCATACCATACACAAGTATAGGTTTATGGGACTACATGCTTCCATTTGAAATGTTTTTAAATAGGTATAGACCATAAAAGTGGTGTGCATTTCACTATCAACGCTGACATTGTTACAATGACATTCTCCGGCAAGAAAAAAGCTCATAATTTTTTTCTCCCTTTACAAGGACTCAAACTTCTTTGTTTTATTCATCCACCTCTGTTCCAGATGTGATAAAAAAAGGTATTTTACAATTGCAGACATTGTCTGATGCCACTCTCTTGAATCGTCTAGGGCAAGATTTTAATCCGCTCCATGCATACTAGACTTCATCGATCTGCATTTCATGATTGATTTGATTACCAACTCCGGTAAATGTGTGTCCCGGTACAGTCATGTTTTTTAGTCTGGCTGCAATACAAATATATATCGTTAAATTAATTAAAAAAACATGGGTACCTTGTTGGCATAACCGAAAAGCAGGTGGTTCCAAGCATTAGATGTTGCATGCTCATGCATGTGAAGGAATTAAAGAGGTGCCATATGCTCGTCGTTTCAAGCTAGTTCTCTTAATATTTAAAAAGAGATGTAGCAGGTGTCGTTCAGTGTTGCATATGAAAGGTTACGAACGTGACGCCACAAACAATGTCCCTTCACTGAAAATAGCCCACACGAATATGTATAAGTGGGATGATGCTACTAGAAGACAACGTCAATGGCCAACATGCCATTTCGCAATATAACCAAAATGAATTCTTATCATTCTATTTTATTCAACATTCATTTACGAATAAATGTTATCTAAAATCAGAATTCAACTTGCATAATTTAGTTGATGCTAGGTAGAACAAACGTTATTGCTAGCCCTACATACAACCCGTAATTTATGCAGTTTGCATTCTGACTATTGAAATACAATTTTTCGTAACTGGTGGATGAAATCATTCGTTTCGCAAGTAAATGTGATTTTGCGTGGGAGATTAACAAACGGGAATGATTTTGAGGTATATGTTAGACATGTTAGAGGGTGCCGTATGAGGAATGAGAAAAGAAAAGAGCATCAAGCGATGGAGGAAAAAGGATTTGAAGTAGGATTCAGATAGCAGTGTGGAGAGCGATACAAATACGTACATATTGATATTTATATAGCGCCTTTACATTGACACGCTCAAAGCGCTTTACATTGGTAAATAAAAAGAGAATAATTGTTTTGCTCTCTAAGTGCATTACACTGTAAAAATAACAATTACAAAGAAAACAAATGAGTTTTGAGATTTATCCTAAAATAATGATGCGACTGAGGTGCAGGAACAAAAGCGATGTTTGTGCGCGTGGGTGTATGTGTGGGTATGTTTGCGTTTACATGTTAAAATATGTGGGTGAGAGTATGTGTGTGTACGCGTGTGTGCGTATGTGTGTGCGTGTGTGTGTGTGTGTGTGTGCGTGTTTATGTTTGTTAGAGGTAAAGACCAGTTTTGGAAACGCCCCAATTTCAAAAAATGAAATGGAAGCACTCACTACCAAACATGTGAAAGAATATGTTTTGACTAATACATGATGATAAAAAATTTGCCGAGAAACCGCCTACTAATTCATATATTTGGTAAATTTGTTTCTCTCATGGTCTGTGAGAGACATAGAGTAGTCCCATATACATCTTTCTGTGTACAGTGCTTGTAACTTTACGAAGAATGGGCCAAAATTCTTATCATTTTGATGATTCCAGAACCTTGCAGATGCTAGATGATCAATCTTTTCTGATCGATTCCACAACGTTTCTTTCACATGACCATAACTGGTCTTTACTTTGAAGTATGTACGTGAGACGGTGTGCGTTGTGTGTGGGTGTGTGTGTGTGTTATGTTTGTGTTTATGTATGTTAAAGTGGGTGGGTGAGAGAGAGAGAGAGGGAGTTTGTGTGGGTGTGTGTGGGGTGTGGGTGTAAGATGTTGAGGTAGAGACACGTGCAGACGTCATCCAATGACCTTCCTCCGCCTTCAACTTAATCTCTTCATCGAATAACATGCCCTTAGGCTTGAGTCTTACAAAGCGGTGATTTCTGAAACGCGAGACAATTCAACTAGAAGAAAGCGTTTTAAGGTGCTATCTATCATTCTAGATGTATTCACCTGTGATTGACCCGCGACTAAATCTAAATCAAGAAATGGGATGGTTCATTGAAACCGTTCAGACAAGTTGATGAACAATTATCAATGAAAACATGCGTCTTGGAGTGCATGAGTTTACGTGAAATATTCAAGTGAAATATTCATTCGTTTTGTTGTTGTTAAATGCTCTTTCATTGATAGATGCTCATTGAATAGTTATGTTTTTCAATGTTAAATACTACACAAATAATAGGTATAAACTGAGACTTACATGACGTAAGGCCTAACCGGGGACACGTTAACACAGACATTTCCCTTGCCCAGGATTGATAAAGATGCATAACGAATGCCAGATTAAAAAGCATTACTTATCCATATCCACTGAAATCAAGTCATGGTTCAGAAGAGATATTATTAAGAGACACATTCACAAGCTACCTGCATAATTCTAATCATAGTAATTGCACCTGAAAAAAAGCATAATCTGCAAAGTGAATTTATTCATAAAACTTACCAATAGCGACGTTGTGTGCATATATACCGTACACAGCCGTGTACCCATTTCAGTGGTACTATTCAAATGATGAATTATTGAAGTAGATTTCACAAATTTTCCATCGCAGATCTTACTGATGGGGCATCGCTTTTGTTTGAATAGATTGAATTAAGCAGGTTTAATGTGCTTATACATTAACGATAATAATGATAATTACATATCATTTGCAAATACTATACCAGCAAGTTCGTTATTCATTCGGAATTATGAAGAACAAAAATGTAAAAGGGGATGGAACCACGTCTCTCACAGATCCTTCCCCACTTTCTCGCATTCTATCTATCCCATAATTATTTTAAGGTGGTGGTGGTGGTTATTTTACCTGACTGCTAAGAAAGCATTAATAATATATGCTTGTAAGTAATCAACCAGACGGCCGACGGCTTTAGGTCCTCTCCAAGAGACCTGGTAATGAGGATTAATGCCTTACCAAGGGGCACAAGCGCATCGGCTTGGTTTCGAACCCTGGGTCACCGGATTTCGAGGCCATTGCTCTACCGACTGAGCTATCGCGCCTCCTCAAATAATAATAGCGCCCCTTAAACACTGGATCCCCTGATACGCTACCGACTCTCTCCACCACATCGACCATTAAACCATGGGTGTAAAAGTGTCATAATCACTCCGCTCAATCAAAGAAATGTCACATTGAGCTCGCTATTTGACTTATTGTACGAGTGCCTCAAGCAGAGTGATCTGGACGGCGTGTCGTCTATATTAGGGACTTTTAGATTTACGTGGACTGATACGTGTGACGTCCATTCAAGGCAGTGTATTAAAAGAACGTCGACCGTAGCAATCCCCATTGTCTTTGTGTGAATCTAAAAGTCCCTATTGATCAATTTTGTAACCCCCAGTCTTCTTATCATTTCCCTTTCATACATGTAATCAAAACCAATATCTATTTGAATGAGTAATTGCCCACGCTTTGTGACATAAGATATTATACTATTCACATCGTATCACGAGCTTCAAAAAGAACGTCGATAATAGCAAGGTGTTGAAACATTAAGTGTTTTTAGATAAATAAAAACTGATCCGATTATTTAATCATCTGAATTATTATTTATGAGTTCTCATAAATCACAATAACAACCAATTTCTCCCACGGTGAACAATATGTCATTTAATAACATGATATATTCGAAGCAATTTAACGAAGTTAATTGAGATAAGATATCATTTCATTCACACGAATCAAATCACTCCTATGGTGAACAACCTCCTACCCGATATGCGTTTACAGTGTAGAAAACATTAACATTAAAGGGTTATTTTTAAACAAAATATCTCATTAAAAACCTCTAACAGGCCCATTACATTGAGCTTTGAGACAAATGATGGAGTGTAAAGCAGCCTGCATATTGGAAAAATACGCTAGTTCTGATACATTGAATTATAGTGTACGCCTCATTACAGGTTTAATTTGGTGTCGCTCTAGATTGTTGCATGCGGCACGTAACTCATACATTATGTATGAGACTGGGATGAAATTATTCATTCAGTTTACAGCACCATCCGACTCGCATAGCATGACGGCCCTGGCGTGACTTTTACACCGAAATGGAAGAAAGTAGATATGGAGAAGAAATAGAAATACGATGTATGATAACAAGACAAATTTAAGAGAAAGTTAAGTTCTCATTAAAAATGGGAAAATAGCCATGAGCTTTCCTATTTCATTTTAATTTATTCTTATGTGGAATAGTAATATGGTATAACTATTTCATGAACAGTATTACTCCCGAATTGAAAAAAAAAGGTTTACAAATTTAGACCAAAGTCTGAGGTCACTTCTTGATATCCTTTTTCATTATTTGTAATAATCATTTCTATTATATCACTATCATTAGTAGTAGTAGGCCTAGTAGTAGTAGTAGTAGTAGTAGTAGTAGTAGTAGTAGAAGTAGCAGAAGTATCATCACCATTATATGCCGTGGAAGAGATATCAAATACACAGAATACTCAGATACTGTCTGATACATTAAATTAGCTTTAAAGTTGGAAGAAACTTTGCGCAAATCAACGTTACATCGCCTGAATGCCTTAATTATAATTCAGTAAAATGGCGGAACACGGATGGTCTCAAGGGGACGCAAAGGATACAATTATGTTTGAATAGAGGGCGGTCGATCTGTCGCCTATGATTATGTGGACCTTCGTGTACCTTTGCATCATTCAAGGCGTTCTCGTGCCAAGAAAATGTATTTAAAGAAATATATTTAAAAATATAAACTTGTGTTCAATATATTTTGTGGAACATGTTAAATGTTGTAGCCCTTTTCCGTAATGTTTGGTCAATTGTTTCTCTCTCTCGCTATTTCACCCCCCCCCCACCATATCTCTTTCTTTCTTTTCGTTAAAGATGCTTCATTGTATACTGTAGTTATTGGAGAGGTGAAACAGTATTTTGTACATTATGAACCATCTGACCATCCATGACATATCGTAATGTACAATAGAAGCAGACATAACACTGGAGGTGTTAAATGGTATCCTTCGTTTGGCTGTGAAAATGAGTAAATGAGTAATCTGAATCTGAATATAATGTTATGATAATTACGACATCTTTGCTTTACATATTTTCTCTTTTCATTTCCTTTCATTATCATAGGACCAGCCTCTTTCAATTGCATTTTTTCTCCTGGGGTTTGGTCTTTGTAAAATGAGAAATATACAGTCAAACTGCTTTAGTGACCACCTGTCTACAAAGACCACCTGTCTACAAAGACCATCTGTCTACAAAGGCCACATTTGTTGTTTCCCTTGAAAATGGTTTCTCATTGAATCATGTACTAAAGGAACCTGTCTACAGTGACAACTTGTCTACAAAGGCCACTTTTTGTGTTTCCCTTGGGTGGTCGCTATAGACAGGTTTGACAGTATCAAGAAATGAATGAGCTTACCTTTTAGTACAGTGTAGAAGGCACGTCTCGATTGTCATCTTACGAAGATCAGTAGTAAAGGCTCCTTTAAGAGTTCGCTTATTCGGTTGTATTGCATCAGGATAACAACCAACGTAGGAAGCTGCAAAATGCATTAAAAATAATGAGAACAAAATTATGAGCGCGCAGGAAAATTGAAGATACGAAATGAATGCGGAAATGATGAGCATACGAAAAACCAACGGTGAATTATCTGATTCTGATTCTGATCTGATTCGATTTTAGTTATATCACGGGGAATTAAAATATGAAAGTTTGGGGCATCGTATCAGTAATCAACTTCATATCACAGTCTACAGTACGCCAACCACTTTAACAGTTATCACATAGCAACAGGATTCGTATATTTAGCAAGCTTGTATTACGTTGTTTTTCAGTTAGAAGGAAGTGCCAACTTCCCTGCCGTCCATGGAGGCACAACATACCTACATATTTGATAAAAAAGGAGCAAAAAACGTACCAATGTAAATAAATTACATTAGGTGAGGGAGTTATCCTTCGGAATTGAGCAACGAGGGGTATCAAGATTAGCACACTCTTTCTGAAAATTCAATTATCTCCCTGAAAAGGCGATAACCATGTTTTTCTGCTTGTCAGCCATGTCCGAGACCTGGCACAGATGCTGAATAAATAATATCTTGTTTTACTTTACTTGTGTGTTCAATGTGTTTGTCATATACTTGAGAAATTGAATAAATGATGGGCTGCATATAATGTAGGTAAGTTGAAGAGAAAGGAGTATTCTGCGCGTCCCACCATATCCAAAACCGTCAAACAAAATCATGGCTCTGCCACTAGAAAACTAATCGTTACATTGATACAAGAGGCATTTCGGCAACTTTCAAGTTTCGACACTTCTGGTAATGAAACCATTTCAAGAACATCACCATGTAGAATGATAATTAAATTAAAGTCTAAATAGCATGTTAAAAAAACACCAAATAACACATGCAGTGACAACTGAATATGTAGAAAACATCTTTTATTGACGATAGATGCATTAATGACGTCTAAATAGCATGCAAGGAAACACCAAATAATACATGCATTGACAACTGATGTAAAAACATTCTTTTAATTGACGATTGATGCATTATTGATCGACATACATGTAAGTGTATCAAAATATGCGTGGAGACTTAAGAGACATAATGTATTCGTCTCATTGTCAATATATTTTCTCGAGGTGAGAAGGATACCGCAAGCGACACTACGAATTCAAGGATTTCAAAACACAGCGTCTCGATTCATTAAAGTAGCATACAACAACAAAGCTTTGATTCGACTGCTGGTTTCCCAGAAGAGCATTGGAACATACTGCCCGTCATAGTTAGTGACTGCTATGCTTCGAATTTTAAAGCAGTCCATATATCTTTTATATACCGAATTCACAACAAAATCTTACCCGCTACCACATGATAAACTGTACACGACAACATACGGCACGGTAGAAGCACCGGTTTGTAATAGTGTGTTCATACAAACTACTAATACAAGGAATGGTTTAAGACGTAATATAAATTATCATGCAGCGCTATATGACATATGCACGTTGTTTAAAAGCATTGATATCCAATGTGAATTATTTCTCAAAGGTTGTTGTTGTTTTTATTGCCGTATAATGAAGTAAGATAAAATACATACAAAGCAATCATACAGATAAAACGGACAAAATACGGCTGGTAGCCCATTTTCAGCTGCAACTATATAGTTTCTGCTGGTCTTTCATGGGGCCAGTATAGGTCAAGTATGAAGATCTTTATGATAATTACTTAATATTCAATATTATTATCTGGTTATCAAAATGGTTATCTGCCTTCCGGAGGTTAGCTTATTGACAAGATTGTATCAGCAGTTCGTACTCGGGCTGAACGTTTACATTACATAGAGCAAAAGGTAATCCATCATAATGTAATTTCGGCTTGCTGATACTAATTTTTTAGGTAAATTTAACACAGCAGAATAAATGAATAATAAAATTTAGCACGGATACGTGTTGGTCAATCCATGCATTGCATACATGTATGGCACCTTGAAATCACATAAGGCGGAGTGAAATGGACTGTTAAACAGAATTTGGAAAATGGAACGTGAAGGATATTATGGCAGGTTTATTACGTGTATCACCACTGGAAATGTGAAAAGAGATGAAGAAATGTGAGAAGAACATAGGAAAAGATGAAGAGAGAGTGGGAGATTGTGAAATATAGGGGAGAGTAATAAAGGGAGAGAAAATAAAGGTAGAGGGAGAATGAGGGAGAGAGAGAGAGAGAGAACAGATAAGAGAGCGATGTAATGGAGAGCGTGATGAGATAATTTTGCACACACAATAAAGAAGGTGTATGTACATACAGGTAGAGTGTTCCTGGTACATGTAAAATGCATAGAGTACGTACGCTTGTGGTGTGCCATTGTCTTAATGCAAAACCCCTGTCCCAATGGAGAGATGGGTAGGGACATATGCAGAATCGCCACCGACAGAAGCAACAAGAAAGCGATGATCACAAACACAGCGAATGGATGATCATACGGTACACAGCAGACTGTATCTCCTCGACGAGTCCTTCTCTCCGTGCCTGTCTTCATGTTAACCGTTCTTCTGTATGAATACATGACGTACCGTGAATGTCTTGCGTTATAGAGTGTGCTTCAGAGAGTGCACTTGTCCACGTGAATCGTAGGAAGAAGGGGGTAAGCGACTAGACGCTCCAGGAAATGCATCATTACTTCGTTGAAGGTGGCTCGACAACAGATAGATACCACACTCTAAATAAAACGACTGTATCCGTGCTTTAAGCTGTGGCAACTACACGAAACTATCTTTGGTCAATTGCCCCACAGCTTAAAGAGGTAGTGACACCACTAAAGTCGATGTCAATCCAACATATAGAAAAAAGAGAAAATTCGATAAAATATTGGTCCCTGATCTTAGCACGTATTGTTCAATTATCCATCATAACCCGACGAGCGTAGGTAAATCCATTTGAAGCCCACACGATTAGTATTTTAGAGATTTATAGTTACTGCAACGATGAGGGGTCCATAAAACTGCCAATACACCGCGGCCACTATGCTGTGGAAAATGAAGTCCAGAGTACCATCATAACAAACCAATTAAGTACCCTCCCGCTTGCCAAAGATTGAGAGGACCATTTTCCTAATTAACATCCTATTTATTTAATGGCGGAATAGATGAACCACCGTCAAAGCAAATCTGGCGAAATATGCACGATTGTACGTATAGTATAACAACACCCCCCCCCCAAAAAAAAAAAAAAACATACGATGAATTAAAATTGACCTGCAGAAATGTATATTCGTAATCTGATATATGGAAGCGAGTCCATCATGTCCGTTTATTTTCTATTCGGACTTTGGCTGTATGTCAACAATCAATTGCAAACAATTACATATAATTCATATTACGCACATGCGACCCGCTCGTTGATGAACAACTAGAGATTTGAGTTTGTGCAAAAATTAAAGAATTATGGGTTTGATTTAAGAATGAAGATTGAGAATTCTGTCACCACGGTTTCGAGGTTACAATGCATATAAATAGCATTGATGAATGTTATCTTATTTATCATCAGGATGATATATATATAGTTCCAGGAAAATGTTTTGTTTGCGTACTGTATTCAATACCACTGTAAAGAGAAGTACTTTTGAAAGTACATCAACAGTTAACAACTAAATTAGTCATACCCTTACCAAGTTGTGCGATTTGTTAAGTGTGTGGAAAACTTATCTGTCTCGGTTTATGTTTCTTGTTGATGTGACATATTGAAGGCTAAGATCTAAAATCGCCCCAAAATGTCAAATTTACTACGGGATAATTCAGTAGTTACATGTATAGTATATTTAAACCGTAGTCCCTATTGTCGTATAGAAAACAGTGAATACTACAGCCACATTCCTTCTATAGCTCGTCACTATAACACGATCAATCGGAAAGTTCAGGTATGAAATCTGTAAAAAATAATTAAAGCGTGGGTGTGTATCTTCTTAAATTGTTTGTATCAGGATACCAGCATATTTGTTGAGGGTACAATATTGCCTTGAAAATTAATAAGGAAATTGGGATTAAAGACAGCCATCCAAAAGAAGATATCATTCTCGGAATGATCTCACATACTCTGCAGGGTTAGGGTTCAAACAATACTTATCGTAAACAGACGCTTGTTTTTCAGACGACACCATCATTCAATAGCGTTTCATAACTACAGTACAATGACTAATACAAGTTTTTTTAGCTACAATGTCTACTTGTAAATTTGTATGCTAATTACAATCAGCAATACTTCTCATTCGTTAATCTGAAAGGTATGTGATTAATAAATGATAGTAGGCCTACCTTCGACATTTACTGTATATATATATATATATATATAGGCGTGAAGAAAATGGTCTAGGAACGTGAGACGTAGCTGTACTTTACAAGTTTATTGCGAGCTATAAACTTGTAAAGTACAGCTACGTCTCACGTTCCTAGACCATTTTCTTCACGCCTACATATTCTGAAACACCCGTTGTCATGTCAGAGTTGAGAATTCTCGCACTTTTATATTAGGCCTTTAGACAGTTCAGCTGTTTTCTAGTGTTTTATGTACTACAATACAGCCCTAATATCATACTGTATGTTCTATATCTCTCTGTCAAACTGTCAATCAATATCAATGTATGTCAATATGCCTCGAAAACTCTGGATTTTCTCAATCATCTTTACATAGGAGGTATATGTTTATGTAACAGATGTTACTCTACATCACCCAAAAGGGGAGAGGTATGATTTTAAAGATGAAATTGAGTTCTGGTCATGAGATTGCATTGTGAAGAAACGTTATGGACTCGATTGATCATAAGTATTGGTGTGTACTACCAAGTTCTGGAATCATCAAAATGATTTTTTTTTAATTGGCCCAGTCTTGGTAAAGTTACAAGTACTGTACACAGAAAGATGTATATGGGAAGAACATGTGATATAACAGTGCATCCCGATTGTTATGATGTTACATGCCACATTTAGAATATATGGCGTTTGAAGAGCCACAAATATTTGTTTTCACCTCAGAATCGAATATTGCAACTCCTAAAAGTGCAGTGAGATAAACCCGATAGCCTATCAACAAACCAATCGTTTCATGTCCGAAAGACTTGGATCCCGATTACGGTCGTAAACATTGAGTGGATAGAGCAAAGTACACAAAATACAGACGATAAGCAGGATAAGCACAGGGAAAGACCATGGACAGACCCGCCATCAGCTTGACTAATGATGATAATAGATGGTGAAAGGTGGAGAAGCGTGCTAGGCGCTTAATAACAGATGCAACCATGCGATGGCAAGAAAGAGAGAGAGAGAGAGAGAGAGAGAGAGAGGGATAGATGAGGAAGGGAGAGGGAGAGATTGAGGGGGAAAGTGAAGAGAGATGATTGCAGATTATGACCATTGCTTAATGATTCACGAAGTGGAAATTGAGTGAAAGCAGAAATTACCTCGTGCCTGCCATATAGCGCAGAGTGGCTATTTAAGGGACATTGGTGCTCGTTGCCATCACTTAAAGGTTATGCCGATTTATGGCTGGTGAATTGCTTCTTGAAATAACGCTTTTTACTAAGGATGCTATTGATAAACTGTCTATTCTAAAAGGACGCTTAACTAAAATCTGAAAGTTTGAAATAATAATGACTTCAAGTATTTTAGTTATAATTATACAAAACGAAAAATGGAGAGAAAAAAGAAATTTCCTGAAGATTATGTATAAATTATTGCGAGTGTCAATTCTTACCGCTTTCATTTTATTTCGTCACGTGGTGAATTTAAAATAAAAAAAACTAGGTCATGTTATCTCAATTTGCACTTCATTATAAAAGTGTTTTTTGTTATAATTATCAACAAAATTCCTATATCACAGGTACATAATGCATACACATTCATACAATAACCGCATCATTCCCTGTGTTAACTCAAGACTTGTTCAGCTCTGGCTGAAATAAATGGATAAAATATTTTTCTGATGTATTGCGGTTAGTTTCATTTTCTGTTCTCATTTATAAACAGGTAAAGCATTAAATTCTGGATCTAAACCTTTTGTACATCTTGATATATATCTTTAATCAGAACTGTTTCAAGTGCATGTATTATTTGTATATTATCGTGACGGAGGATTTTCCAAATTGAATTTTGTTTCCCCCTCTCTCTCTCTCTCTCTCTCTCTCTATACATATATACAGTCAAACCTTTCAAGACCGCCAAAGGGAAAAACAAAACGTGGTCTTTGTAGATAGGTTCCTTTAGTACATGTTTCAATGAGAATCCATTTAAAAGGGAAACAAAAAATGTGCTTGTTGTAGACAGGAGGTCTTTATGGACAGGTGGTCACAAACGCAGGTTTGACTGTGTATATATATATATATATATATGTATATAATAAATTGGTTAATTGTATAGTTATACTAATATGAGAATAAACATATGGGTACTTTTCTAAAAATCTTAATCATTATTCATAGACGTGTTAGAGACGCATGGAAACGTCCAATAATATGATATAAATACAATGACCTGACATACATACAGTATACATGGGAGTAGTATTATCGACCGTTAAACAAATATATTCCCGTTTGATTGGCTACGATCTCTCGCCAGAATTGATAATTAATTACATTTGGCATTCACAGAGTTAATTACAACAAAGCAATAAGGGGTACAATGGTAGCGGTATTGTAACCAGTAGGATAAAAAGACATAAGATGATACCAATCAAAAGATTGAAATGAAGCTAGCGTTATATCAGGGACCTGCTCAGAGCCAGAGGGTCAACATGCAATATAACAAAGAGTTACGGTCCTTCTCACTCTCATGAGACGAGGAATCTTCCAATGAATAAATGAATAAATGAATAAATGAACATTAGTTGTTTATTATCAAACGACAGACCCACTGGTAGCGGTGATAAAAATTATTTGTGAGCTTTCTCACAAATTGTTAAGAATACATTAGTAATGACATCGCATGAAAAGGATTGCCCTTTAATGCTCTTGTGTATCAAATATGAGTAGATAACATGTAGTTTAAAACATTTACCAGCATCTTCATACCACAAAATTGTCTAGTCCCATGAGAATGGTTGTCAGTATTTTTCCTAATTCTTCATCGCTGGTATTTCTTGCTACATTTTGGAGAGTTTCCAAAAAATATGTGAAGATAATTTCAAAGCCTCGTAATAAACAATAAGTACCATTTGCTAAGTACTCAAACATTTAGGATAACTAACAGCAGATGTGTTAACAGTGAAATTACATAACCAGTATTCAACATCATATTTACAGTAAATTCAATTAATCAAATTCCACTGTTCATATATAATATTCTATTCCCTCCACCCTTGCCTTCTCTGTTCTTTTTATTTGTCACTTCGTTTTGTACTAATGGCGGTTGAAAGAGCAAAGTCTTAAAGTGAAATAACATAACATAATCTTCCAAAAGTGTGTCATGTCTATTTCGTGAATCACATCTTTTCACGTAGAAAACAAAACAATAAAAAACTAAGGAATTTATGCAAGGTCGAGACACTATTAAAGGTAAAATGTTTACAAATTGTTTATGAAATACAGCTTACAAAACCACAACCAAAAGTCGCAATGTGCATAATATGACCTAAACTAACAATCGGTCAATATTTAAAAACAGGTAATTGCAATATTGACTACACAATCCCCATTTGACTAGCGTGTCAATTAGTCAGGATACAGTGATAAAGTGACCATGCCCTCCATCTCTCTTTCTAATCATCCGGGTTCTTTTGTTATTGAGAACGGACGTCAATATATTTCAAGGCGTTTGGAACTTAAGTTAAAGAGCGGTCACTTGTAATTTCCTGACTCAGTTTTTGAGGCCAGCATTAATGCAGTGATTCATCCTCTCCTGTTGGGAATTGCGAAACTTCAAAACCTGGCAGCACTAGATTTGTTTCAACGAAAGAAGTTACTATGCAGAGTCATTCTCATGAGTTCATCAATGGTAAGCAAAACAAAAACTATGTCAAAATATTTCACTAAATTACCACAAGTATTGTTCTTATTACCATCAATTGTTATTTCAATTTTGTTATTGTTCTACATTTTTCTGAACTGTGTGCTATAAACATATTTTATCAAGCGCATTGCTTGGGGTCGATAAGGGCGGATAAGAAATATTATTATTAATAATATTAAACCAGTCACATCATACATGCCACATAAACATGTGTACATCTATCATGACTAGCACAATTTGTTAATTATTAACTTCGGAGAAACCATATTATTTGGTTTGTCATTATATTAGATTAAAGTTTCTGGCATCCATTATTTAGTGTTCCCCCATCCAAGACCGTATTCATTTACTGCATGGGGTCCAGATGTGAATCGCCCCACGTTTATTTCTTTTTAATCCAATTATTAAAGATCTCAATCCACATGCATGCCTGAAGTTACCAACTTAATTGGCTGTTTTCCTCACCAATCCGGCTGTTTTTATCATTGCACCAATGCTCATAATATGAGGCTCACTTAAATACTTTATACAAACATTGTCTACTATGACAAGTCTTGCAAGCCTGCAGCTATAGATCTACAGTATACATGTACATGTACAAACATGACATACATAAATTGTAGGTCTATCATTGTACTGTATCTAAAGTAAATTACAATTTAAGGGTGTAAAACCTCAATTTAACGGCAAGATGCTATTAATACACAGTGACGAGGATCCTCTTAGAGACCACCCCTCCCCCCGCATGTTAAAAAAGTCTCGCGAATTGTACACAGATACACCTTGTGCGAAACCTATTTCAGATAGTGACGTATAGACATAGACGCAAATATTGATTACTTCTGAATATTGGTTTGTTGATATACAACAGTTTAGATGCGCTTTCCAATGGTTTGTTTAGTCGAATCATTATTTTTAAATAGGCTTTATACACAAAACTAATCTAAAATGCGATTTTTGTTTGTTCCCAAGGGGTTGCTCAGATGTTATTTGTGTAATGTAAAGTCACATACCTCGTTCAAACCAATCCCGATTAAAATTCAAAGTAATTATGATACTTCACAATGAAAAGCTTTGTGCATGGTGTAGATCGGATAGATATATAAATATTTACTATCTTTCTCTTTCTCTCTCTCTTCTATTTTCACCTTTCCCTCATTCATTTATATCATACACCCCCAGACTTTGTACTCTATAAGTATGCGTAACGGTATTTTATATTTACGATAAGACAGTAACAAGAAGCAGTGTAACTGGTAAGTATTTACCTTTGACTGTAATTATTCAAAGGAAGACGTTACACAAAATGGTGACTTATATCTTGCTTATATCGTCAGTAATGTTTAAAAAATTTTTTCCTGAGGATCAATAAAAGCAAAAAGCTTGCTCGGCCACGCTACGCGGCAGATCAACTATAAAATAATCATCAACAGCAACAACCGATACGACTAAAATAGCCATAATGGCACTGCACTAGAATAACATCAAAAGTTTCGGATGCTTGCCAAAAAAATCTAGCCCTAAAATAGGATCGATTCGGAACTGCATGTGCATTGTGCAAGGAATCTTTTCCCAGATATTTCGTGATTCATAATTTCCTCCAAAGCCTAGTACCTCATTGATTTCCTCAGCCCCCTCTCTCCGGAATCTCAGGCCCTCTCCTCCCCATGGCCTCTCCCATGTCTACCCGATTAAACCATGATCCTTCGCTAACTCAAGAGGCCGTATAAAGACTCGATAAACCCACTCGCCTGGCTGACTACGAGATGGAGAAATGTAAGGATCGCGTCCATACTTTACTCATTACTCAAATGCATGCTTGTCTTTCTAATCAAATCAAGTTCGTATGCCATGTATTTAGGCGCTGTAGCAGGCGAGATGAACCGTTAAACATTAACTAATACGATAGTAAGTTCATGTTGTTCTTTTGATGCTCAAGCTTACACATGATAATGTTTTCCAGTGGTTGTGTTTCAAATGTTACTCGAAGTACTCGAGCGCCATGAGAACAGATTAAATGCGCAGGCTGTCATTTCAAATTATCCAAAGTTGCTTTGCCGAAAAGGGAGGGAAAAGTAATGTGCACAAAATGGGGAAAAGCAGATGTTAATAAATTCAAGAGTAAAACATCCTTCTTGTTATTGCTATTTTCCTAATTTACTAAATTATTGTGTGCGTGGTATCATAATTATCCTACCCCCCCCCCTTCACTCACGAGCGAAACAATCCTTTACGTAATGCTTTGTTTTAGCATACTGCTCCATCCACATTAAAACATCATAGCATAGATCATTAGCAAACAAATAGGTTATCGTTACTCTGAGAACTTTAGACTTTTATCCTGATAAAAAAGGGAAATGTCAAGAATCACAAAAGGCAGTTGACGGCTACACTATTACGTGCTAATTGAATCTTCCTATCTTTATGTTGCTAACTCACGCACGTACAAAGCATGACAAAGTGACGGTGTAGATTACAAATTTAGGGTGTTATACCTTATTCTTTTAATTAAAACAAAGATCAAATAACACTAGTGGTACACTAATCATAATTTATTTTCCAAATTTGTTTATATTTTCGGTTATTATTTAACGGAATGGTCTTGAGAAGCAAAATCACAATTAAATTGATATTACTACCATAATGTTACAATGTAAGTATGCTGAAATGCCACGATTTATTGCATGAGTGAGTGTCTATGGCTTCTACATCACATCCACACTTTGAATTGTATAATTAGCCCTTCAATGCAGCGCAACTTGTTGACTTTTGAGCAGAAAACACACAGCAAGAGCAGAGCTTGACACAGAATGAATCTTATCCGAAAGTTGCACGTAAGGGTCAGTTCATATTTGACAAGAGAGCATTATAAGGGAATCGGACTAGCTCAACAATACGGCAGACTCGACAATGCGTTGGGATAAGGCGAGGTGCAATATAGACATCGGACCTGTAAAGAAGAGCCTCAAAGAAAAGTAAATTTCTTGTTTTGTAGAATTTCACCTCATGATTTTTGTTAATGACCTTATAAGTATTACTTGACCCATTTCTACCAAGTAATCTTAAAAACTTATGTTTTCAAAGAAGTACCCAATGCAAAGATTTACACAAAAGCGATGGGCAAATATTTCGAAAATATACTTTAAGGGCAATATCAATACTCCGCTGCATGCATCCCATTACAGAAGTACATGTAGTTTCAATCGTGTTTGATCCTGAATTTAGATATCCTAGAATAGGATACCTACAGTATATCAATCGAAAATTGTCTAGTGCTTCAGGTTTCCTGGTTGACTGTCTCGTCCACAAATTTCTACTAAGGCAGAGTTTAGCCGCTTAGAGACTTTGGTGGTAAGCGCTTTTTAAGCACCGTTTTCATTTTTATTATTATTATTATTTCTTTATTATCATTATTATTATTTATTATTTGTCCCGTTGTCCCGTTGTCCCGAAGGCTGAGTTACCTCGAGTCCGAGCATTATCAAAGAATAAGACAAACGTGTGCAATGATATTTATGAAAAGTTCTCCTTACTATAACTTTTCTGCCATGTACTGCAATGACTAAATTCAATGTCGAAATTCAATTATTTCATAGAAAATCTATACATACGACACTCCCATTTCCCAGGTCAAAGCAAACTTGCCTAATGTATTATTAATGAAATCCCGGGAACTAGTCAGCTTGTTGAGATGAGAAACAAGCTATTACATTACGTCGTTTAGTGTTCTCAGGTTTCAATCTCGAGGCAAAATGCAGTAGTGAAGTAAGCACATATAGGATCATGTATCATCGACGCCCAGATCGGATTATTTTTTAGTTTAGCCCCTCCCCTCCCCCTCTCCATAATCAAGAAGTCCAGTGGGATGTTTCACAAAAATCCTGAGTCGAACTTAAAAATTATGGAAAGCCTTTTGTAGCCTTAAAATAATTTATATTCAAAAGCAAATATTCAAGAATTTTACACTTTTAATAAATTCCTCATCAAGAACATGAATTCTCCTTGATTGATGATAAAAAATATGAATGATTTGAATAAACATGTTATGCCTTTTGAATTAACTTTTACAAAATATTTTCAAAGATGATAACGGTTTTCCATAATTTTTAAGTCCAACTTAGAGACAAGTTCAACTTAGGATCTTTGTGAAACACCCCTCAGATCAGGGGTCTTCAGAGAATAGGGCTAAATGAAGGAGCAAACCCCACTTGTTTTGTTATGATCTTTTTTCCTACCTGGAATGTGATTTTAAAACGTTTCGTAAGTTTAGTCGCCTAGCTCAGCATGCTACGTGGGTATGGTTAGGAGGATGGAGGGGTGCAGGATAGGGACCAACTTTGCAGTCATGACTTCTGTTTCTTTTTCTCACGGGGGGCAGGGGGGGGGCGAACATGTGTAATCGAGGCCCAACTATTAACTATTATGAAAGGGGGGTTACACGGTAGCGATATCTTTGTTGGACCACTATTTAATTCAAAAAGAAAACTTTAAATCTTAAGAGAATCGGTGTGGATGGATCATGGAAGAAGTACTTCATAGCGTGATTCATAAATAAATAATAATATAAAATAAATTTCCGTCCCTCCTTCTCACCTTATCTCCCCTCTCTCTTTCTTTCTCCCTTTATTTTCTTCCTTTCTTCCTTCCTTCCCATCTTCCCTCCCTCTCTCTCTATCTATTATACTAACGTGTGAGAGGAAGATGTACACAATTCAGGAAGTATAATATAACCATATCTTGAATCTTTGGAAGAGAAACAAATGATGTAGAACAAAATAAGTTAACGACCACATGAATAAAATACATGTTTATCTTGATCTTATGTCTGAGAGAAATGGATCAATATCTTCCGGATTCCGGAAGTTATTGTTTATAAAGATCATCAATTTGGGGATTCATTAAAATGAGAGAATGAATAAACTCTTCATCCTAACTGACACTGAAGCGTGATCAAAGACCATTTCACACAAGCATATCAGTCTACATGCATCGGAAGTAATGTCTCATTAGTTATTGAATATTACAAAGAAAGACAAACTGAGGCCTGGTGAAATACAAAGGTGATCACGTGATTGAATACGCTCTGCTGTCAAACTGATCAAAACGGTGAAGTAAATAGACTAAAAGTCTTTCGAAAGTGCTTCGTATCTCATCGGTTTCTTGAATCTTTGAGAGAGGGGAATAAAACTACGGCATGAATGATAGCTCTTTCCATCTGACTTGTCTCACTTGGTGAGAAGAATTGATCAAAGATCATCCTGAAGCAATACCTAGATTGTCTTTCATTTAATCTTTTAGAACCGAATCTAACGAAAAGCCTCCATGACAAATTACATCCTCCATCATACTTGACCTAAGGTATTGATCTAAAAGCTTCCGGAAATAATTCATAACTCATCGTTTGTTGAATGTTTAAGAGGGAAAAGGCGTAAAGTGGAAAAGAAAAACGATCGCATGAATGATTGCACCATCCAACTCGTGTTAAGGTGTTAAATGAATACATCAAAGCAACGTCAAAACAACTTAATCATATATGTAAATTAAACCACGCCTCGTCCGTAGTTCATTATTAATGAATTAATTAATCGAC